>PVKE010017661.1:0-30472 GCA_004027555.1 Craseonycteris thonglongyai
AGGGGGACCTGATTCTGGGAGCTGGGCACATAATGTGATGCATGGGTGATGTGATGTGGAGTTGTCCATTGGGAAACTGTCTGATTGTTACCAACCAATGTCACCCCATTAAATTTAACAATAAAATATAATAATATTAAAAAATATATATATAGATATAGCTATATATCAGGGTTTCCAACTTTTTTCCACTGTGTACCCCTTTTAAACCCATATCTATAAATTGTACCTCTTGTATTTAAGCAGCTGTTTTTAAATACTGCCATTTTTGTTCAGTGCCCATCTTAATGTAAAATAGTAGAAATGAAGTAATAAGTTAGGAAAGAAAAATTACTACACAAAAAGTACAAACCACAGATTTAATTTTACAATACTGTAACAGTTAAATATTGACAATGATGATCAAGTATTTAACAAACTTTTAATTTATTAATAATAATATTTATCTGTATTATATAAAAAGTCTGTAATAATTGTTATGCGAATCATGAACCCATTGAAACATTGTTAGTTGAGATCATTGATCTTGCTCTGATGCACTTAGTTTCTTGAAATCAGGCTCAAAAGATACAAGATACAGTCTTAAATCCAGATTTGCATTAAGCTTATTGCAGTACTTATTTTTTATGACGGTGTAAGAAGAAAAAGCTCTCTTCACTAGTTCAGTTTTAGCAAATGACAAGAAGTATAATATTTGAGTGCCTTCTCACTGAGCTGTTTGTATTCCTCACTGACATCTACCCAGAAGGCAATAAGATGCTCTCTTTTAGAATCAGAATTTAAAGAAGAATTGGTTGAAAGTTTAATTAACTGCTCTTTTTCATTGTATGATAGTTTAGCTTCTTTGAAGAATTTTTTATTGAAGAGGTCTGTAATCCAGTTGTTTTCTTTTTCACATTGAGAGAAATACTTATAAAAGAACACTTTAAAACCTTCCAAGTGTCTTATAATAATTTCTTTCATGTTTTTGAGGGAATACATGCAAGTTACTCTCAGATAAGAAGTTGTGCAGAGTTTCAAAAACTTCAGGCTGGCCTCTTTCAACACACACTGAACACACACAGAAGTCCAGATTTTTAATCATTGATTCTATTTTCTTGGTTTCTTTGAATATATTGATTGAGCTGTTTTGGAGTCTAAGCTGAGTTTGTTTCTTAAAAAAAAAATATATATATATATATATATAAAATAAATATGCAAGACTTTGAAGCTAATCACTGACCTGAAACTTTGGAGTAAGAGGGAAATGATGGTCTTCAAAACTACCTGGATTTCTTGTGTAAGTTCAGACATTTGTTTGCCACATGATAGCCACCATACCTCCATAAGCAAAAGTAATGTGCTGAGAAAGCTGGGATGGCTCAGCTGGTTAAGCACTCGCTTTGAAGCCCCGGGGACCGAGGATCGAATCCCGGCCCCAGCCCATGTGGACCCACATGCTGAACTGGGGTGTGCCCCCAGTTCCGTTTTTGCCGGGACCTAGGTGAGAGGCTCCTGGCCTAGTTCCTGCCCTGCGCTGCCATGTGCCCACGTGTGAAGTGAAACTATATGGAAAACTAATGTCAACTATGGAGACTGCTCTGGGCCTTCCCCCTTCTCTCTGTCTCTCTCTGTCTCTGTTTCTCTCTGTCAAAAATCAATAAAATAAATCTTAAAAAAAAAAAAGCAATGTTCTGTGAATGCTGTTAACTTCTTCACAGAGTGCTTTAACAATCTGGAGTTTCATCGCTATGACTTAATAAAATTTACAACTTTTACAGCCTTTTAATGAACAACCTCATTAGAAAGGGACTTGAATACAATACTTTGTTCATGAATGCATCAATGACTCCATTGTACATGAAAGCTACTTTTTAAATTCAGCCACATAGGCCTATATAACAATTTGACACAGGCTTGCCTCCATCAGTGCACACAGCACAATTTGACCAACTAACGTCTTTTTCAATGAAATAAGCATTGATTGTGTTAAAAATGTCTGCCTGTGGTGTGCTTTGCCATTGGGTAACAAGGCAACAGGTTTTCCTTAATTTCTATTCCTATCAAGTACCTCATGATGATGAGTAAACAGATAAATCAGCAACATCTACACTTTCATTGATCTGAAAGGAAAATAATTTACTTTTTCTAATTGTATCTACTACTACAGCTTCAACATCATCAGATGCTTTCTGAATTTGTCGTGACAGTGTATTGTTTGAAAAAGAGATAGTATTGATTTTGCAGATATATTCTTCCCAAAACATACCAAAAACGATAACCTTAATACAAGAACAAATTAGGGAAAACCGGGATGGCTCAATGGGTTAAGCACTTGCTTTGCAGCCCCAGGGACTAAGGATCAAATCCCAGCCCTGGCCCATGCGATCTCATATGCTGAACTGGGGTGTGACCCCATTTTGGTTCTCACAGGGGCCAGCTTCCCATGTGGGAGGGTCCCACCCTGTATGGTCCCCTGCCCACCTGTGTGGAACAAAATCACGTTGAAAACTGATAACCTACAACTCTGAAGACTGCTTGGGGCCTTCCACTTTTCTCTGTCTCTCTATCTCTGTCTCTTTCTCTGTCAAAAGCAATAAAATAAACGTTTAAAAAACACAAGGAGAAATTAAATCTTCAGATATGGTGTGGTTTTTAACACATTTAGTTACACAATAAGCAATGTGGTGTGAAGACTCAACTATATTCTCACAGTTTTTCTTTCCTGACATCATGTATGAAGCAGTAGTTGTACATTTCTCTAAGTGCCAAAAATAGTGTATTTAAATCAGCTGTCAGTTTATGGAGGTTTCTTTGTAGGTAACTAACTGCTTTTTTTGTTGCTGCTTTTATTATTCTCTATTTACCTGTAATTTTTGATCTTTTAATTATGATGTATCTTGTTTTGGGTCTTTTGGGATTTACCTTGTTTGGGACTCTGTTTCCTTCACCAGGTTAGACCAGTTTTTTAAAGTTTATTTATTTTATTAATTTTTGACAGAGAGAGAGAGAGAGAGATACAGAGACAGAGACAGAGAGAGAACTGAACTGGGAGAACTCACCAGTTCAGCATATGGTTCTGCACGGACCGGGGCCGGGCTGAAAAGTGAGCGCTTAACCCACTGAGCCATCCCGGCTTCCCCTAGACCAGTTTTTAGTCATTGTTTCTTTAAATAGATTTTCTGTTCTTTTCTCTCTCTCTTCTTCTTCTGGGACCCCTATTACGTGAAAGTTAGTATGCTTGATGTTCTCCCAAAGACCCCTTAAAGCTATCATTTTTTAATGTTTTATTTTTATATTTTGTTATTTTGATTGGGTGATTTCCAATTACCTTGTCTTCCAGATTGCTGATTAATTCTTTTGCTTTCTCTGATATGATGTTGAGTCGCTTTAGTATATATTTTTTAATTACAGTAATTGTATTCTTCAGTTCTGATTGGTTATTTTTTATATTTTCTATCTCTTTGTTGAAATTCTCACTGACTTTATTTTTCTCTTGTGTTTGTTGAGCATCTTCACAAATATTGCTTTGAACTCTTTATCTGCTAGATGGCTTGTCTTTGTTTAATTTATCTCTTTTTGTGAGTTTTTATCCTGTTCTTTTATTTATGACATATTTTTGTCTTCATTTTGAGTGTTTTTCTGTATTTATGTCTACTAGTATGTAGACCAGCTATGTCTTCTGTTTTGAGACAGTGGCCTTATATAGTGGCACAATCTCCCTGGTCATCAGAACCTAGTGCCCCAGGGATATTGCATATGTGGGTTACACATACCCTTCTGTGGTAGAAGTGCCACACTTGTTATGGGTACCAGTTGGCTGGTGCTATGCTCAGACTGACTGGCTGCATGAACCAGTCATGATGCTCTGTGTGAGCTGATATGTGTGAGGTGGCCCTATGGAACAGAAACTGCTTTGGATCTACTCCCATGCTGCCACGGCCACTTGTCAGATTTGTGAATTGAAGAGCTACTAGGGAGGGACTCCAGTGTAGGCTGAGGCCTGCCATTAGGTGTGTTGGAAATGGAACTGCTGGGGAGGGGCTCCCATGTCATATATTCAGAGTCTGATGTCACTTGGGTAGGATCACAATGCAAGTCAAGGCCAGCCACCACTTGTGCCAGTGTTGGGGCTACTTGGAAATGGCTTCATCAAGAGTGGGTAGGTTGGGTGGGGTTGACCCTCAGATGAGTGGCAGTTCAGGGCAAACTTTGTTAAGCAGGTTTTGGAGAGTTTCAGCTTTGACATCTGCCTGTGCTGGTCCAGTCAAGTGGAAAGAGCACATTAAAATAAACAAAGAAATAATGATGCTCACCAGTGTTTCCATCCCCAGAGAAAGTTTGCACTGATGATCCCTGCCCTTCCAGCTCTCACCTTAACATTAGTCAATGTAGCTCCTTTACATAGGGTCCATGTGTTTTTCAAACTGCTGCCCATGCACTGGAGCTCAAAGTAGAAGAAACTGTGCACTGGCCCTTTAAGAACAGAGGCTCATTTTCCTACAGCCTTTTGGGTCTCTTGGCTATAGCCCTCTTCTTCCTTCCAGTGCAGGTCTCTCAGGTTGGCCAGACTGGTGTGGGACTTGAAGCCCTCACTCTTCAGGGGGCCCACCACAGTTGGTTCCCTCTTGTGAACCACCACACTGGGGGGAGGGTGTGTCCTGGACAGATCGTGACTCTAACTCTCCTACTCATCCCACTGTGGCCTTTTCTTTATTTCCTTAGCTGCAAATATTGGGTTTAGCTAGTTTGCAGGTCATTCTCAGCAACGGTTACTCTATATTTAGTTGTATTTTTTATGTATCTTCAAGTTCCTTTTCTGGATTTTTTTTCTCTTTCTTCCTGAGCTCCTTTGTTCAAAGGGATATTCATCACTGTTGGAGCATTTTGTTTCCTGGACATGAGGACTTTTTCCCTGGTAGATGTGAAAGTATTTTTCGTTTATTTCCTAGCTGGTGTTATTGTCTTATAATATTTCCTCTTGTTTACTTGGCTTTCTCACAGTGGGAGACTTCCAAAGAGGTGGGCTTCTCTTTGATTCAGTTGCCCTGGTCTCTGTATGCCTACTCTTAGGAAAGGTATGATGGGCGATTGCATTCTATGCCTCCATGATCCTACTACTGTCAGAAGCTGCCACACCTAGATCCCTCTGCTGGCTTCAGTGGGAAAGGTGGGGTCAGGGCTTGTTGGGAAAGGTGCAGGTCTGTTTGCATCACAGGGTAATGGCAGATTCCCTCTGCTGGCTTCAGTGGGAAAAGTGAGGGCCGGGTTTGTTGGCAAAGGCGCAGGTCTGCTTGCATCACAGCGTAATGGCAGCTTCCTGGCAGCAGCTCACTGAAGGCCCGCCATGGGAAATGCCTGCGGGGTGAGCCCCAGGAGACAGCAAGAGGAAGCAGCCAGGCTCTATGGCCATGGCCACAGAGTCCTCCAGTTGGGGCCTCACCTCACTGGGGGCCACTCTGCACCTCAGCTGCCAACACACTCCCAGTGTCAGCACTCCAGCCACTGGAACACCCACCTCCGGCTCCAGTTGCAGGCCTCATGCTCTGTGGGCCCCCAGCTCCAGCCACCTGACTGAAGCGCAGGCAGCCAGATCTTCACTCCGGTCCCCCACACCAATCTCTGGCTGCTGCGGGTGCCTTGCTCCAGCCTCCTGCCCCACGCTCCGTCCACCCTCCCTGAGCCCTGGCTGCTCCCCCTGCACTCCCACTGGGGCCTCTTGCCACTGTCAGCTGCACCCGCTTTTTCCATCCACCCCGAGCTCTGGCATCTGCGCTTCCGCCTCTGTCCCTTTCAGGCCTCCAACCTGCCCAGAGTCATTCTGCTCCTGGACCAGCATCCCCACGCTGCCACCTCCATCAATCTTTCCTCTGCTGGACTTGGCTCAGCCTCTGGGTCGGTCACTGGGTGGGTCTCCAGGTCGCACTCTGAGGCTGGTCTCCACACGGCTCCCTTTCTTTCTTCCTCTCTCACTCACCTCCGTTTCTCTAGCTTTAGGTATTTTCTTGTGATGAGTAGGTTCCTCAGCTGAGGCTATGTGCTACTTGAGTGACCAGACGTCCCACTTTTGGTGGGACAGTCCCGATTTTTAACAATTTGTCCTGCGTCCCACGGCGTTTTAAAAAAGTCCCAATTTTTTGAAAGAATGCACGACAAGCTAGGGAACAGTGGGAGATAGACCAAAATTTTAATCAAGACCCCCTCTCCCCCCATGCCCCCCGCCCCAGTCAATGGTGTCCTGCTTTACCAATGTTAAAATCTGGTCACCTTAAATTGGGATTCTTTGGTTGGATTTTAGTTGTTTAAATTGTTTTCTTTCCAGGAGAGGTTTCAAGAGCTCCTCTCACACTGCCATCTTGATGATGTTGCCAAGCCTGTTTCCTTCTTAAAATTGAGGTTTCAGGTTTTTCCATAGAATTGGGAGGTTCTCATCTACTATTTGTCTGAGCACATTCTCTGTGCCCAACCTGTCCTCCTCTCCCTATGCAATACCTATTATTCTTGTTATTCTTTCTAATGGAGTCAGATAGTTCTTATAGATATCTTTATTTCTTCTAGCTCTTAGGTCTTTCTTCTTCCTTCTACAACATATCAAAATTTCTTTCTTCAATTTCATTAATTCTTTCCTCCATCTGGTCAGCTCTGCTTCCAAAGCTAGCTACTTCATTTTTTATTTCTTTTATTGTGTTATTTATCTCCAGAATTTCTATTTGCTTCATTTATATAGTTTCATTTTTTTTTCTGATATCAATTAGCTTCCTCTGTGTACTCCACCAATTTTCTTTGATCTCTTTGAGTGTTTTCAGAATTGCAGTCTTGAATTCTGTGTTATTTAGCTCGTATGTTTCCATATCTTTAATTTCTTTGGAAATTTTAAATTTTCTTTCTGAGCTCCTTTGTTCACAAGAGTATTCATTGCTGTTGGAGAGTTTATTTTCCTGGACATGAGGACTTTTAACTGGTAGATGTAAATAAATCTTTTTTTTTTACTTTCTAGCTAGTGTTGTTGCAGTGTCTTATAATATTTTCTCTTAGTTATTTGGTTTTCTCACAGTGGGAGACTTCCTAGAAGGTAAGCTTCTCTGTGACTCAGTTGCCCTGGTCTCTGTATGCCTCCTCTTTGCGAAGATATGGTGGGCGGTGGGATTTTATGACTCCAAGAACCCACTGCAGTCAGAAGCTGCCACGTCCATACTTCAGTTTTTCTGAATCTCTCTGCTGGCTTCAGCAAGAGGAGTTGGGGTGGGGCTTGTTGGGAAAGACACAGGTCTGTTTGCATCACAGGGTAATAGTGGCTTCCCTCTACAGGCTTCAGTGGAAACATTTGGGGCAGAATTTATTGGAAAAGGCATAGGTCTGTTTGTGTCACAAGCTAATGGTGGATTCCTGGCAGCAGCTGACTCAATACAGTTCTGGGTGGAGCTGGAGGGTGGGAGCAAGCTTTGGGAGAGAGCAAGGAGAAGCAGCCAGGCTTTGTGTCCAAGGCCACACAGTGTGTCAGTGGGGGCCCCACCTCATTGAGGGCCACTCTGCTCTTCAGCCACCAGAGTGCTCTTGTTGCTAGCACCCCAATCACCTAAATGCCCACTTTCTGCTCAGGTTGCCAGCTTTACGTTATGCTGGCCCTGCTCTCCAGCCACCCAACTAATACTCTGGCAACCAAACTCACATTCTGGTCACGTGCACCAGTCTTTGGCTGCTGCCAGTGCATCACTTTGTCCTCAGGCACTGTGCTCTGGCCACCCTCGCCATGCCATGGATGCTCTCCTGTTGCTGCATCTTGTCACAGCTAGCCATGCCCGCTTCTGCTGTCCACCTGCGTTTTTTCTGCTCCTGCCTCTGGCTTTGTTTGTTCTAGGCCTCCAACCCACCCCGAGTCACTCTGCACCTCAACTGGTGCTCCCATGCTTCTAGCTCTGTCTCTCCTCTTCTGGTCACTGGGTCAGTCTCTGGGTTAGTCACTGGGTAAGTCTTTGGGTCATGCTCTGTGCCATGTTTCTGCACTGCTCACTTTTCTTCACTTACTTGCCTCCTTTTCTCTGGATTTAGGTACTGTGATGAGTGGTTCTCTCAGCTGAGGGTTTGTGTTGCTTAGGGATTCTCTGGTTGGATTTGAGTTGTTCAATTTATTGTTATCTCCAGGAAAGGTTTCAAGAGCTCCTCTCACATCACCATCTTGATGACATCTGTGTGTGTGTGTGTGTGTTTGTAATGGAATCTTGTTTATGCAAGAAAAAGAAGAAAATCCTGTCATTTGTGACAGTATGAATAGACCTTAAGGACATGATGCTAAGTGAAATAAGTCAAACAGAGAAAGACAAGTACTGTATGATCTCATGTATATGTGAAGTCTGGAAAAAAAGAAACTTTATGTTAATAACAGAGACAGAGAACAGATGGGTGATTGCCAGAATTAAGGGTTGGGGAGAAGACAAAATGAGTGACAGTGGTTAAAAGGTACAGATTTCCTGTTATAACTGAAATAAGTCCTAGGGATGTAATGTAGAGCATGATGACTATAGTTAACAACGCTGTATTGTATATTCAAAAATTGCTAAGACAACAAATCTTTAAAATTCTTATCAGACACAAAATATTTTAACTATGTGTGGTGATAGATGTTAACTGATTATGGGAATCATTTCTCAATATATACATTTCTCAAATAATTATGTTGTACATCTAAAACTGATACACTATATGTCAATGATATCTTAATAAAAATAGATAGGTCTCAAATCAATTTTTAAAATATTAAATATAAGAGAATTTCTACTCCTTCATCCTTATGCCTACATCTTAGCATCCTGACAAAGGTGTCCCTAGTTTATAAAGTTTCATACTCATATTAAGATATTCATCTAGTCAAGCCAGCTAATCCTTTATACCCTATCACAACCTATTTTTTATATCAGGTATTTAAATTGTTCACTCCAATTCTTAATTAAACCAGTATTTTCTGGGTGGTTAGGGGAAAAGGATAAGTCCATATGATTTTAAGCTTCTTAGCATAAGTTATTGCATTAGCTATAGTAAAATGTATACCTTAGTCCAACAAAATGTAGCCTGTGAGATAAAATTAAAACAAACCAATTGGTCCAACACCCTCTGGCTTTATTCACAGGATAAATGAAGTCCACAGTACAGTATATAGCTTTTACAGCTATGATTAATTTTGAGCCACTGTATAAGACTGGTAAGTGTTCTATATATATTACCCTTATTCTGCATATTTTATATAAATACACCTGTATTCTTCAACCAAGATTTTATTCTTGACTTACAAGATAAATGGCCACATAGCTCTAAAATGTATTTTGTCCTTCTATTTGGAATCTTCTGTTAATGAACCAGGTAGCTAGCTCTGTTTAGCAAGTGAAAGATCATAAAGTTCTGACCATTCAGCACTAGGAGCTGGAATCTCCTTTGGGCATCCTATATTCAGTCTCAGTGGCAAGATTGTAACTTCATCATGCATACAAGACAATGAAACTCTGCAGAGCCACCAACAGTGGATGTTCCTATATATACCCTTTATATTTAATCAATGAGCTCTGCTGAATTGTCTCATTTTGGGGGAACATTTCTTTGGCATTGTTCTTACAAATAGTTATGTCAAAATTTTAAATTATTTTTTGTCTTTCCATGGAGGGAACTGTTTATATCAGAGCATAATAACAGACCTACACTTGTCTTTCAAAAGGGTTCTTCCTCACTGCACACCACGTAATTTCTCTCTATAGATGTCATTGTGTGGTAGTGTTTGCCAGAGACTCCAATCTTCATGTAACTGCATAGCAGACACCTTTAAAATCACTTGTGGCTTGGATGATAGTTTCAAAGACTGTTTGGGCTCAGTTTATGTACATTTAATTATATATATATATATATATATATATATATATATATATATATATATATATTTTATTTTTTTTTACTCCATAAACATTCAGATTCCTTTTGGGTAACTCAATATAAGGCTTAACATAACACAACACATAGATGATGTATTCTATAATTATATGCCTGGAACCTATGTAATTTTTACTAACCAATATTATCTCAATAAATTTAACAATAAAAAAAGATCAAGTGCAATATGTACACCCACCAACATAAATATAGCTCTCTTCTTCTCTAGAAGGTCTGCAAAGATACTAATGTATTTCATACTATCTGTATGTTAACTGTGGTCCTGGTTCAACTTATCACTCCAAAATTTATAGATCATGGAAGGCTTTATTAACCTGAATATATTAGCTATTTTGGATTAGACATGTGTCACCACAGTTCTTAATTCTTAGGTGTCATCCTCCTGTGAGATATAATTATTATAATATTTTCGCTGTAATAAAATAGTGTTTTCTTTATAGGAATCAAGTCTATATCTTGTCTAACCAAAGTATATGACTACACAGTAGTGATTAGCTATGGAAGATTTTAAGAAAATTATTTGATCTTCTTTTGAAATGGAATATAAACAAATTTTTGCTCAGCTTTATAGTAGCATATCAGTCACCTTTAGTTCTCTGTACTTCTTGAATAGCTTTCACCATATCTAGCACAGAGAAGGCTTTTAATAAACTTTTACTTTTTCCTCAGTAATCATTATTAGTCTTAATGAATTATATATTTTTAAATATCAGACATAAATTTTACATAACTATTCATTGGGGATTAATACCCCTGTTTCTATCATCACTTAAAGCAAAGCATAAATTTATTCTTGTCCTCAAAGGATTTGGTATAGCTTAATATCCACTAGAGAGGAGAATTTTCATAATTCTGAAGTTTCTCATTTGTATAAAATTAGAAATAAGTGGAGGCACACTTGACTAATAGCTGATTAGGAATTAGCAAGCAATGGAAAAGCCCTCCATTCCCATAACATGTCAAGTCTAATAAAACATTCAGACAGAGGTGACATTTCTACAGGGTATTCTTACTTCACATTTTCCAATTTGTAATTTAATATAACTCCAGTACTTACTACCATAGTATCACATTATCTTCAAAGTTTTATCTTTGGCCCTGTAATGTTGCTCTCTCTTTTGCCCATATAACCATGTATTATGTTTCAGCTTCTGGTAATCCAAAAAAACTTTGTTCACTACCCCAAAATGATTTACTTAGAACAATCATACATCTTTGAATTTCCCTGCTGAAATTTTACAAATAGATCTCAATCTTACTTTATTCTAGTATTGTCTTAACAAATGGAGTATCTTCTGCAATTTTCTCACTCATTTTATTTTCCCAATACCTTGATATATCCCAATCAGGAGTAATCAGGACAAGTTTGTCACTTTCCCAAACTACCAGGAGTTTTCTATTTCCCAGCCATTAATAATTCACCACAAAATTTTATATAGAATCTGTACCATTTAATTTCTTCTTCATTTTTTCATTAACTACTAAAATATTCCCTGTGTCTAGGCCATCTTTAGTCATTAATTTTCTTCTGAAAAGCACAGACCTTTCTTCCATCATAGAGATCGAAAAGTCAGAGCCTATTTGCCATGACTATATAGTATTCTTTTCTCCCATAAGGAAGGCTATTAAGAATACCAAACATGATGACTGTCCTTACCACTGCACTATTATAGTTTTCATTAGCGGCATTTTTGCTGTGTGATTCAATTGTTTATCAATATATAATCTAATGTTCCATGCATTTAGAACATTTGTGCTATCTCTGCAGGGATGTTTCATTTACATTTGGTGAAAGAATAGGGTACCTTTTCAGGGCAAGCTTGTTAGGTTTTACCTTAACCACAGTATATCATAGTTCGCAATGAGAAATATATACTAAAGTTCATAGCAGTCAGGCCATATAATTCCCTCTATTCAGACTCAATGGGTTCTCTACTATTAAAATATTTCTCCCTGAATCATGTGGTCTGAGGTTCCAGCCTAACAAGAACTCATCTGATTTCAGGTATTTACTTGTTGACAAACTGTCACATTTAACAGCACCTTCTTGTTTCTATGGTTATCTGGCCTCATCCTATCAGCATGGGGACAGTGAGTATGTGGACTTTTAGTTGACCAGATTAATATAATATCTGCCAAGGATCCCACAAAGTATCTTATGACTCATCTCCTATTTTACATATTTGCCTCATCTCTCCTACTCTAGTGTATTTTTTTGTTTTCTGATAGAATTTCCATTTTGTTAATGCTATTAATAACAAGCAAGCAACGTTTCTAGTCATTTTTCTGGTTTGCCTTTATAAGTTTATTTTACTAAATCCTAGAGGTTTGAAGATATATCATCCAAATTCCATTGATAAGTTCTGTTCCCCATAATTTACTTCAAAAACAAAGTCCACTTACCCAAACCAAAAATTAGTTTGAAGCTATCCCAACACCAAAGTCTACAGGAGGACCATTTAGTAAGACCACTGTAGATTTCTAATGTAGAATGACAATCAAATTCTACAGGAGTCAAAGTTTATTATTTAATTTTATTTAGCTTTAATTAAAGCAAGAATACCAAACAGGTAAAGTACCAGCATGCATAGCGCAGCATGGCAGAAGACTTGGATACCCAGATACAGCTTTCAAAGTCTCAATCACTGAATGCAGTCTTAAATAAGTACAGATCACTCAGCACAGAGAAATTGCAGGGTCCAGGGACTCTCACCTTAAGTGACTCACTTGTCACCTAACACCTAAAAGGATCTTTGCCTCCCATCCATTCTTTAGTGCAGTGCATTCCATAAAACACAAGCTACTCAATAAACAATCTTCATATACTTAACATATAACACACTTAGGAACTATTTAGATCATCAATCAGTTTACACCAACTCTAGCAAGAATTGAATTTATCCCAAGTTGCTGTGTAGCCTGAGTTGACATTGGAAGATTAGCTGAATGTCAATTACTTAATGACCTTCAAACTGGAGGAAAAGTCTGCAGTTCAACTCATAATCTTTTATTTCTAAGGCAATATAATATAAAACCTGGGATTTTACTAAAACTAATTCATGTATTAATTGTGCAATTATAGACACAGTAAAAGTGTAATGACCATAATGCATAGTTGTTTTTGAAGATACTTTAAGTAAAATTCATTGTACCATGTACATTGAGAAATAAATGTATTCACACTTATAGAAATGATAAGTATTTAAGGGATTACTTTTAAAAGACCCATAGTAAATTATAGAAAAAGGATTTACTAAAAAAAAACAACAACCCAAAAAACCATTAAGGAAACAGATATAGTTCGCATTGTTTGTGAAATGAGTTGCATAGACCCTGAAGTTGCTGAAAATCACCTGCAGGTAGACAACTTTTATCAGAAATAAACTTAATCATAGGCTATTTCAAATTTTGTTACTGGGGACCAATTGGAATTAATCCTTGAGGCCATACAAAGATGTTGACTATTCCCACTAATGTTTAATAACTGTTAAAGACATTTAAGTGATGAAAGATATGTATCATGTGCCTAAATTTTTAGATAGCATATTTAATATATTTGTACTATTTACCTGACAAGACCTGAAGTTCTTTAAAAGTATTAGAACAGGGAAGCCATGATGGCTCAATGAGTTAAGCACTCACTTTGCAGCCCCAGGGACCCAGGATCAAATCCCGGCCCCAGTCTGTGTGAGCCCATATGCTGAACTAGGGTGTGTCTCCCACGCAGCAGGCCCCCAGCCCAGTTCCTGTCCTCTGCAGCCCCCGCCCACCTGTGTGGAATGAAACTGTTGAAACTGATGACATACAGCTATGGAGACTGCTCTAGGCCCTCCCCCTCTCTCTTTCTCTGTCTCTCTGTCTCTGTCAAAAACAATAAAGTAAATTCTTTAAAAAACTTTTAGAACAACAGGCACATCTTTACTCTTCAACTATTAATCTCATTTGGTATCATAGTTATTTTTTAAGTAAATATGCTGGAAAAAACAATATTCAAGGAATGTAATTGTTTTGCTATAAGAGGAGTTAAATAATCTATATCTATATAATAATTCTAAAATAAGTTGAAAAACATATATTTTTAAGTGATCATGTCCCTATCTTGTAAGTAAAGTAGTGGTAGAGAATTCACAAACCCAGGTGTTTACCCATATCTTTATATACTATTATAATATATAATAAATTTCTTATCTGAGATCTAGTCTCCTTGCCTTCTGCCCAGTTAGCTCCTGCTGAAACTTTGGTAGAGTAATGTTATCATAAGGCTGGTCTCTGAAATTACTTTTATTACACTTAAATATTTCCAAATGTATAAATTATTGAATACCACATTACATTTAATATCCCCAATAAAAAATAGTATGTAAAATTATAAATATGAGCTGTGATTAATTTTGATGCTTTATCTTAAATTCATGCAAGCTTTCTTTTTTCTTCCTAAGATCCACCAAGTTTTTAGAGCTTTTTCCTTTTTCCTAATGCTTATTACTAAACAATACATTTCCTCTCAGGAATATGTTCTTTAATGAAGCAGGATTTTTTTTTTAAATCAATCTACTGGAGTTACTGTGTACAGCAGAGAACAAGAAAGCCTTATTAACTTGCAGGTCCAGAGCTGTGGGCCGAGCTCATTCATGAACTAAATGACTAACACTGTATGCCACCATCAATTACAGCTATTTCTCAGTAAAATTGTCAATAACTACCTGGAATTTTGGAAGTCACTAGAAAGTAGCTAATTTATAAAAGTTTAAATGCTTAGATAAAATGGAGCACAATGTTTCTAAGTAAGCTAGTTATGAGTAACGTTCCTGAACTCTCACTGCACTCAGATCCAAGCAAACATAAAAGGAGGCCATGTTCCTCTACACAAAGCTCATGGACCACCTTGATCACTAGCCCTCTAGTGAAATGCCAGAGTCATGACTAATCTACAGGACTCTTACAAAAGAAGGTAAAGAAAAACAGTTTGAAAATTATCTGGCAAGTCTTTATTTTTTCATTACTTTTCTTATGGCCCCTATAACCTCTTTGTTTCTTAGGCTGTAAATAAAAGGATTTAGAAAAGGAATTATGATTGTGTAAAATAAGGAATACATTTTATCATGATCTTCAGTGTGGCCAGACCCAGGACTCACATACATGAAGAACAGAGTGCCATAGAACAAGGAGACAGAGAGCAGGTGGGCACTGCACGTGGAGAAGGCTTTGTTCCTGCCCTTTTCAGACTTCTTTTTCAGGACAGCAAAGAGAACAAGGGTATAAGAGATTATGATGGTCATAAAAGTGGAAACTTGTATAAAGGTAAAAAATATTAAAACCCAAAGTATATTAACTGTAGGATTAGTGCAAGAAATTTTGAACAGCTGTAAAATTTCACAGTAGAAATAATGTATTATATTGGACGGACAGAAAGTTAATCTACGTAACAAACCCACATGAAATGCTGAGTGGAGAATACCAATAAAATATGAAACACCTACCAGTATAAATTGAGTACAGAGGCTGTTGGACATCACCACTGCATAAAGCAAGGGGTTGCATATGGCTACATAGTGGTCATAGGCCATCACTACCAGGAGGAAACATTCTGTGGTGGCACTAGAACCAAAAAAATAGAATTGGGCCATACATTCAAAGTAAGATATCATGTGATTCTTTGATAAAAAATTTAGAAGCATCTTAGGAGTCACAGAGGATGAAGTATAAACATCTGCAAAGGCTAAACTACCAAGGAATAAGTACATGGGTGTATGATGTTGGGGGTTCTTCCAGATGAGCAAAATGAGTCCAATGTTGCCCATCATGGTGGTGAGATAGATGACCAAGAACACAAGAAACAAGGGAGCCTGAAGCTCAGGATGATCTGTAAGTCCTGTTAGAATGAACTCAGTCACTGGTGTCTTATTTTCTGCCATATATGATCTGGCCAATCACTAAAATGAAAGAATAAGTGGGGAAACAGTCACAAAAGAATCATTAAAAACAGTGCATTTTTTGTGTGACTAACATATTCCTCAGAGGAGTTTCTCATTTAATTAGTAGTTTTAAAATTTTACCTCCATTTGTCTACTTTTATATACATTCAAAATTTTCTACAATGAAAAGTTTCAAAATATCATAATTTATCTAAAGTGATAAGTAACTTTAGTGCAAATCTTTTTTTAGTCTAACAGGGATTTTTATAGAACTATGTACACTCACCTTAAAATTCATATTAAAATTTTCCATTCTTTTTCCAAAAAAATATAAATAGTAAGTATAACCAAGAGTACCTTACTTGACATTAAACTATAAAATTAATATAAAGACATAATAATTAAAACATTAAGATAGTGGCATAAGATTAGACAAAAGGTTCAGTGCAATAGAATAGAGACCTCAGAAGTAGACTCCAGTATATACAGAAATGTGGCATCAGACAAATACAATGTTTCAATGTTTCAAGTAGGAATGGTCAATTGATTTAATGCATTGTGCTAATAATTTTGGCTATCTGTATGGAAGTAAGTAAGGTTTGGTTCCAACCTCACAGCACAGATATTTTCTAAGAAATTTAGGAAAACGTTTTATAACAGTGAGATTAGAAAAACCCTCACCCAAGAGAAGAACGCCAGTATAAAAACATAGGCTACTATAAAATTTTAATACATAGCAATAGAAAATTTAACACAATCAAAGGGCATAAAATCAGTTGGGAAATATGAGGGCTAACCAGAAGGTATTCAGCCATGTAATATGAAAAATAGAGGCATTTATGGCTGGATTTTTTTCCAGATAGCCTTTGTATATGTATGTGAAATATGCAGATTTGTGTCTATAATATAAATATAACTTAAAATAGGAAAGAAAAAGACAAACAATGTAAAAGAATCCGAGTAAAGGATAGTAACAAGCAAATTTACAGATTAACAAATCAAAATGACCAATAAATAAAATTAAAAGATGCTCAAATTTCTGTATTATAGATATACACACCTGCATGAGCAGATACACATACACATGTACCTCCTTTCTCATGTATCAGATTAGCAGAAATTAAAATTAATAAAAATGCTCACTGCTGACTGAGATAAGAGAAGTTCTGTCCTATAATACTGATAGGAATATAAATTGCAACAGCTTTTTTGAAAAGCAATTTTATATGATCTCATTAATAAAAAAACCCATTATATGTACTCTTTTATCTATCATCTCCTTTATATTCTCTTTTATGTATACACTAGAAATAAAGCACCACCACACAAAGATAAATATACAAAGACTATCCAAAGCATTATTTTTTAAAGTGTTAAGTAAGAGCAGGGGAAGCCGGGATGGCTCAGTGGGTTAAGCGCTCACCTTGCAGCGCAGGGGACCGAGGATCAAATCCCGGCCTCGGCCCATGCGGAACCATATGCTGAACTGGGGAGTTTCTCTAGTTCAGTTCTCTCTCTGTCTCTGTCTCTGTATCTCTCTCTCTCTCTCTCTCTCTCTCTCTCTCTCTCTCAATAAATAAAACTTAAAAAAAAAGTGTCAAGAGCAGATGCATCAAAAGGAGATGGTTAAATAAATCATAGGAAATAATATAATCTTATTATTGTAAAATAAGCAATGCATTTTAAAACCTCTTTTATGTGGAGAAAAATGTGAATAATAGATACTGAATACATAGCACTGCTTTTTCTGAAATAAGAGCAGAGGTAGGAATGAGAAAAGTGGAGGAGAGGGTAAAGAGATTATTAAAATAAGAGTTCTGGGAGAAAAGTGCCATATATATTATGATCTCTTTCATATAAAATTATGTATAAAGGGATATGTGAGAGAATGGTCTCCAACATGTTAATAATGGAGAAAAGAAACAGAAACAATGGAATTCTCTTATTGCCTTTTTAAGATGATTTGGCACCAAAAATTTCAGTGTAAAATTAGGATGTAATCATCTGTAAAATTCTGTGCATAAATATCAGTTAAGGACACAGCCTTAAGGGAAATCAGTATTTTACTTTTGGATATTATGAGAGCCAACCTTTGACTATTGAAAGGAGATGTGATTTTTAAAAATACTTCACGGGAAGTTGGAATGGCTCAGTGGGTTAAGCACTCACTTTGCAGCCCTGGGGCCTGAGGATTGAGTCCCAGTTCCAGCCCCAGCTTGTAGAGAACCCCATACGCTAAACTGAGGTGTGCTTCCCATGTGGGAGGTCCCCAGTTCAATGCTCACCGAGGCAAGCTTCCCATGTAGGAGGCCCCTCATTTGGCCCCCAGGTCGAGGGGGTTGTGGGAGGCCCTTGGCCTGGTCCCCACCCTGCATGGCCCCCACCCACCTGTGTGGAACAAAACCATGTAAAAAACTGATGACCTACAACTATAGATACTGCTCTGGGCCCTCCTCATTCTCCCTGTCTCTCTCTGTCTCTTACTGTCAAAAAGAATAAAATAAGTCTTTAAAAAAAATTCCATAGTTACCTATAATTGTATAGGGTAAAAATTAAAGTAGAGTAACAATACTTTTAGAACAATTTTTTTTTGTAATTTCAGTAATTTTATTATTAAATTTATTTCTGCATACATATTGTTTTGCTAGTATTGTGATGATTATATTTGAGCTTTGCATGAAGTAATGGCATTGATTTTTTTTTTCATGATTTATAGTCGCTGAAAGAACTCCAAAAAAGAGTTTTCCGGTGAATATAGATCCTTCTAGATTACATTAAAAAAGAAAAATAAAGACATTTAGATATACAGATTTTATGGTATTTACATGCATGAAAAATATTTTTACAATTTTATAGTCATATCTCTTGATACTTATGGACATAAAAATTTTTACTATAAAAATATATTAGAAAAACTGAGTTTGTCTAATTTAAAAACATGAATAAAGTTTCTTCTCTAAGAATCAATGATCTGTAAAAGGAAGGATTGTGAGGCACTTTTTTTTATTTTCACTAAAAATAAATTAGTAATCAATGTTTTAGAATTTTTACTTTTAAATATATACCTATAGGAGCCCTAATATGTACAACACAGACAAAAATATTAATTAAAAATTATAAACTTTAAGAGATTTTTTTGCCTCACGTATCTGGCCCATATTTCTTTATAACCTGAAATAACCAAATAACTGCACTTTCTAATTTAATTCCTACAATTTATACTTTAGCTAAGAGTTAATAGGCTTTGTGAATATTTGTAGGTAATGTGATAGCACAAGGTGTCTTCTGATGTTACTTTCAGTGACTTTAGCCTATATTTTCATGATTCTAGAAAATGATTGAATTTTTATTGTGCCAGCCACAAACGTTCAGCCCAAATTTCCCATTCTAAAAAATTACAAATAACTTATGTTTGAGATACATAGTTTACGACTCAATTAAGAAAATTTTACATTATAAAATAAATTTATTACTATAAATATATTTACTCTTTTATTAATTAAACTTCACTATTTAAAAACTTCCCAATAAATGTGTTTTTCATGGTGAGAGTTCTTACTGAAACATACATGTTCAGACATTAGTCTGTCTGTCCAGATTTTGGTTGCTGATTTTAAAAGGAAAAAAAGATGGGGATGCTGGGATAGGTCAGTAGGTAGAGTACTTGCCCTTCAATTATGAAGTCTGGGGATTGAATCCCAGTCCAGCCCCTACAAACCCATATGCTGAATTGTGGTGCAACTGGTAACCACCCAGTTGGTGGTGAAGGTTCTTGCCTCCCACACGGGAGGCCTCCAGTTCAGTTCCCATCCCATGCAGCCCCACATCCACCTGTGTGGAATGAAACTATGTCACAACTAATGATGTATAACTATGGAGACTGCTTTAGCTCTCTCTCTTTCTTGCTCTCTTTCTCACATACATTCTCTCAAACAATAAAATAAATCTTAAAGAAAACAAAGCCTATCTAGGATATTAATTTCTTACTTTGATGTTTTGTTATCATGCAGACAAATTACAATGCTATAATAATGAAAATCTCTGCACTCTCACCCAATTCCTATAAAACATGGGAAAGTGGAAATGTTCTGGTTTCTTCAAAGTAACAAAAAAGTACAAAAATGGGGTAGTTTGATTTGTGTATTGATTTTCTTTGGAAACTCCAAACTGGAGGATGGTATCATTTCTTTCTTCTATTTGCAAACCCATTCTTTAAAATTTTTTGAAATTTCCCTAAAGCTTCCAGAGGATTCCCAGTAGGATAAAGTCAAAGTTATTCTGCTGGGCATTGTGAGCTAATCATTAAATCATCCATACATAGCTAGTTATAACAATTAAAATGATACATTGTGTGCTCAGGGTTCACTGTAGGGATATGTTTATAAGATGTGACCAAATGGAGTTTAGAATAGCATTTTTTTTCTTCTTATTTCTTTAAATGGTGCCACTAACCAATTATGTACTTGACTTGCTCACGTGGAAATTCCAAAGGTACCTTAGAATGACCCAATCTGAAATTAAAATCTTCCTCTGTTCTTCTCCCAAACCTGTTATTCTTCCAGTTTTCCCTACCTCAAAGACTAGAGTCACCAAATAAACATTTACACAAACCATAAACCTGAAACACATCCATGACAGTATCTTCTCCCGCAGTTCCATTGTTTTGACAATTGCCTCTAGATGTCATCTGTTAAAGATATCTTAAAACTATTTCTTTCTATCTGTACAGTTAGTCCTAAAATCCAAGATATATTCATCTCTTGCCTGAGTGTATTAAATAACCCAACTACAATGTTTGCATCTGAAAACACAATCATCCAATCAATTTTTCACACAGACATTACAGTGATTTTCAGAAAATGTACACCATTTTACTACTATCCCAAGCACATGCACTCTCCCCACTTAAAATTTATAAATAACTTCTTATTGCACATAGAATGACAACTAAACTTCTTAAGCTTAAATATCCATGCACCTATACTAAGAAATAGATTTAATAACTGTTTATAGTTGAAGTGGTGTTTTGCATATGTGGATATTGTTTACAGTAGTACTAACTGCACTTAAAGGTATCCCCAATATGTTAGTGAATTGATGTAATAGAAATTTAGTTATTTTTCTTTACAATAAGGATAACACACATGTTCCTAAATGACAGACTATTCTATTTCAATTAATAATTCAGAGTCCCAGAATCTTTCTACTGAAGTATTTTTCACACCTGACTTCCTTTCATGATTGTGTTTTATTTTGAATCAAGCGAGTAGCAGAAATTTCACAGGAGATTTCAAATGTGAGGTGTTTATGAATTAGATATGTATTACTTTCAATCTTAAACTCAATCATATGACTATAGTCAAGTGAAAAGAAGGGCTGTGTGTCAAGGATGAGAAGAAAATGGTTTTGGTAATCAACTTCTTCTATCGTACTTCTTTTGATTATCGTTTACCTGTTTTACTCTCCTTCCCACTTAGAGAATACTCTCAGTCTCCTTTCAAGAGAGTCAAACCCAAGTCCCATCTAGTCCTTATCTCACAAAAAGCTAGGATCTCCAAATGGTACTCTGTTCTCACCATCAAATCCAGCTGTGGCTATTCTTTGTCTAGATACCAAGAATTTAAAAATATATATTATTTTGCCACATGTTGCATAATATAGTCCTTCATTATACAATTTTTATAGGATTTATTTGTCATCCTATGGAACACATGAACTTTACAAAGCTATCCAGATTACTTAGCAGGTCCAATTATTATGGTATTATCAATATAATGAACCAGGTTGATGTTCTTCAAAATGTCCAGAAAATAAAGATTCCTTCAGATGCAGAACAGAAGTTAGCATGGCCCTGGTGCAAGACCATTAATGCATACAGTTACCCATCCCTGATAAAGGTAAAGAGTTCCTTCTGGTTCTCATTCATGACCAGTATTGAAAATAATTTATTTCCACATTAATAACAATGTATCTCCTACCAGCTATTGTATTGAAGGGCTCTAGAAAGGGTAACATCTGGCAGAACAATAGGCACTACAAAATGGCTAAGTTTGTGGTTTCTACCATTATCAGTCATGGCCTGCACGGGTTTTGCAGACTAGGATGGTAAACTAAGTAAGAATATATGAATATCACCATCATTGCAGCTTTTGAATCTCTGAGAATGGCACTATTTGTGTTTTTAAATGCCTGATATATCTGAGTTACAAGCCTCTTAAGTGCATAAAGCTGTCACCTCCATTTTCATGGGAAAACCCCTGAAGGAGTAGTTGTACAGAGCTGCTTGTTCTAAAGAAAGCCATGGATTTGAACATCCTTTAAGCACAGGGCAGTGGTTCCCTACATTTTTCCACTTGTGTAATCATTTTAAACCTGTTTTTTAAATTATAGTCCTTGCTTTTAAAACAGCTGGTTTTGCGGGGGTTGGGGATACAAATATAGCTTAGCAGTTGAGCACTTGCCTCATAATCACGAAGTGTGGGGTTTGATTCTTGGCCTCAATCTGTGCAAACCCCATATGCTGAAATGTCACAAATGGACTGTTCTAAACTGTTGTGTAATGATTGGTAGAAGAGCCATATGGGGGAAGGGTTCATAGCCACACCCTTATCAATCATCATTTGTTAATGTGATCTAATTTTGAAGTGTTTCCATTAACTGTTGTAGGAGATGGCCAGGGGGCCTGGGAAGGTAGGAAACAAATGGTGCTTTTCTACTGCTTGACCCAGGCTTTACCAGGCTTGGGAATGGGACAATGTGAGTCAGTTTCCTGTCTCCTGCTTATTCCCCATTAACAGGTTGAAAGGCTTGAGATAGTACGTTTTCCCTCAGGCAGGATGTCTGGACTCAGGCAGCCTCAGATATAGTTAATCAATTGTTTTCTATGCAACCATATCTGCCTGGCTTGAGTGTGACCAAACTCCCAGTCTGGGAGATAAGCAACTCCCCTGACTTCAGATATGCTAAAAAGCTTCCCAGCTCTCTCCCTGCTAGGCTGTCTGTTCCCGATTGATCTTTTGCTAATACCAACAGGTTTCTTCCTGGAAAGGGAGTCTTTCTGTAGTTGACTGCAAACAAATGGTTGCTTTAAGGTGTTACCTCTGTATTCCCAGACTTGTCTTCAAGTAATCTTTGGTATAGGAAGTCTGTTTTGTGACTAGTTAATCAATTATCTCACTACCTTAGAATGTGCACGTAGTCTTTTCCTATATAAGTCTGATGCTCAATAAACTCGGGGCTGCAGCCGTATTTTGCAGACCCCCCAATCCCATCTTTGTGTTTGTCTGTCTTTTAATCCTCACTCCCCCGTCGTTGGTGAATGACGGGCTGGACCCGTCATAAGTGGCACCCGAACAGGCTCCAATACTTCCTGCAAACTGTGATTCAAACTTAACATTTATTATTTCATAACTAACGTTTTCTTTGTCACTATTGATTATTTTTCTCATACAACTGAATGGCCCAGCACGTACCCCCAGAGAATCCCTGGAATCTGTGATGCTACTAGAACTTTCCCAAACATATAAATACACCTGTAGCCAAACTGTTTGATCAGTTTAGTTATTGACTGAGTAAAAGTGTGTTGTCTTTAATCATGATACTTTTCAAGTACTTTTTAAATTTAATGTTTAACAGAGTTTCAGTTATTATTGTCAGTGATTTTTTAAGCATGTCAGTTATGGATCAGTAGCTGAAAACAGGAATGGTTGAGAAACCAAAACTTGAAGTGGATTGATTAAAACCCCTTGCCAAGTACTTCTCAACACAAGTCTGCAGCTACAAGTACACCCACACTGGGAGTTGGTAAAAAGATGTGTGCCTCAGATATTACACAGAAGAAAAGGAAATACTCTGAAGAGTATATTAAATATGAATGTTTATTTGTAGGGGATGATGACTGTCCTAAGCCTTTGTGAGTTGTGTGTGGGGAATTATCAAATGGTTGCATGAAACCCTCTCTGCCCATGTAACATTTAGAAACAAAATATTGTATGTATTAAAAACAAAGAAATACATTACTTTCAGTGCTTAGAAAAGCATCCAACTGTTACTTCATGCATGGTGTCAGAAAAGAGTGAGAATGCAGTTGAGTCTTCATACTGTATTGCTTATCACAAACTTAAATATGGTAAAAATGACATGATAGCTGAAGATTTAATTTCTCCTTGTATTAAGGATACCATTTATTGTATGTTTGGGGAATAATATGTTTACAAAATCAATACTCTCTTTTTTTTTAAACAATACAATGTCTAAATAAATTTAAGAAATGTCTGATGATGCTGAAGCTATAGTAGTACATAGAATTATTTAGAAAAAGGAAATTATTTTCTATCCATGTCAACAAAAGTGTAGATGTTGCTGATTTATCTAGTTTGCTCATCATCACAAGGTACCTGGTAAAAAATAAAATTAAGGAAAACCTGTTGCTTTGTTACCCATAGGCAGAGCATATGCGAGGTGAAGATATTTTTTATGCAATCAATAGTTATTTTGGGCATGAGAGGAGAATGCCGATAACTGCCTGCAAAGGGACTTATGAACAAAAGGGAATCCACAGGGGAAACCCTGAGAAGCAACCTCAACTAAGAGAGCCACACAACGCAGAACAACACCCAAAGGTTAGAGGAAAAAGGAGAGAGCGGGAGGGGGAAGGGGAAGCAGCAGTTTGGGGGCAGAGACTCGGAGCGTGGCCCAGGGCTGGCAAAAACAAAGGGGGATTGGGGGACTATGGTCAGAGTGGAGCTGGATCGAGGGCGGGCTGGAAGCCAAGACCTAGGGGGCGTGGAATCCCCACAAGACTGTGGACAATTTAACATCCGAACTCAAGGGACAGCACACAGTGCCCTAATCAGATCACAGAGCCTAAAGTGGAAAAGGGACTGTGGAGCAGGGCGGCTGCACTTCCCAGCGGTTGGGGTGAGAGCAGGGAATCAGCCCACAATAGCTCAGCACCCCTGATTTATGGAGGAGATTGACTGTGAGGAAGCACCTTCTGAAGACAGGGCTCTTGGAGTGAGGGCTGAGGCTTGAATGGACACAGCTGCATTAGATGTGCTTAGAGTGAATCTGGCGGTCTTAAGAGAGTCGCAGGCCTAGAATGGCTGCTGGCTGAGCTGCAGCCTGTGCGCACAGGGCTTTCTGCGCCCCAACAAGAGGGCCACCAAGGTGCAGCCGCCAGAGCACAAGACCAGCTATCGGCACCCCACCCACCGGGCGTGATTGGGCTGCCAACCAGGCCACCACAGCCCCACCACCCAGTGCTAGACTGGCTAACGGTGCCCTGCACACCAGGGCCCCTGCGGTGCTGCTGCCCGAGTGTGCAATTGGGCTGCTGACCAGGCCGCCGGGGCGCCTACGCCTGCGGGGACAACCTGGCTTTGGGTGCGCTGCTGACCAGGTCACAGATGTGCTCCCTCTCATGTGGCCGACTGGGCCTCGGCCATGCCCCAGCCGATCGGTGCCGCAGCCCTTTGGGCATGGCTCACAGATGCGATTAAAGAAAAAGCAGCCAAGCAGAGGGAAGAAAGACCAGAGCCCTGCCCACACTGAACCACCAGACCCCTGCTGAAAGAGGAATCTGCTATTGTGTCTCAGGCCCGCCCTAGCTCCTACTCACATGCCCCCACCCCTGGCCACACCCTCACTACCTTGCCTTCTAACAGCTAAGACATCAATCTGAAGTGCCCCAGGGCACAGAAGCTGTCTGCTTCACCCAACCCTCTCCCAAAATCTCCTCCCACAACTGAGCCCAAAAGCAAAAATAAAGAGAAACCCATTTCATAGGCAAACCCCCAGAGGGAAAACTTACTCATGAGTAAAGCAAAAAGAATCATATCAAACACAATGCACACCTCAGAATCCAGAGCCCCACCAGAAGATCAGGGGCATTCTTTTGTAAAGGAGCTTGCACACTTGCAATCAAATATAAGTGAAACAGGGGAAAGCCGGGATGGCTCAGCGGGTTGAGCGCTCGCTTTGAGGCCATGAGGACTGAGGATCGAATCCCGGCTCCGGCCCAGGCAGGACCCACGTGCTGAGCTGGGGAGTTCCCACAGTTCGGTTCTCTAACTGTCTCTGTCTCTGTCTCTCTCTCTATCTGTCAAAAAGTAAAATAGATAGAAATAAATATGCACTGAAGACAAAAAGAAAAAAAAAATATATAAGTGAAACAGAATTCAGGGCTGCAATACTCAAGACACTCAGAGAGCTCACTCATTGCTGGCAACGTACCCAGACACAGTTAAATGACCTCAACAAGAAATTTTCTGAGCAAAATGAGTACTTTACCAATAACATTGAGAAGCTAGAGCAGAACCAAAAGGAACTCCTTGAAATGAAAGGCATCATGGGAGAGCTGAAAAAAGAACTGAACAGCATAGAAAACAGGGCTGACCAACTAAAGGAAAGGATGAGCGAAATAGAAGATAAAAACCTGGAAATTTCACAAAGGGAAGAAGAAAGGGAAATGAGAATCAAGAGAAATAAAAGAGCCCTACAAGAACTGTCTGACTCCATCAGAAAGAACAATATTAAAATAATAGGGGTACCAGAAGGAAGCGAGATGAAAGCTTCTCAGAGCCTACTAAAACAAATAGTGGGTGAGAATTTTCCTAACCTGTGAAAGGAATTACAGCCCCAAATCCAAGAGAAAAGCAGAAGCCCTAACTTCCTAGACCCTAGCAGATCTTCTCCAAAGCACATTGTTCTGAAGATAACAAAAACCAAACACAAGGAAAGAATCCTCAAGGCTTCCAGGAAAAAAAAAAAATATAACTTTCAAAGAAAAAACTATCAGGCTGTCACCAGACTTCTCAGCACAAACTCTGCAAGCCAGGAAGGAGTAAACCCCAATCTTCAAAATATTAAAAGAGAGAAATTTCCAGCCAAGAATTAACTATCCAGCAAAATTAACCTTTAGATATGAAGGAGGAATTAAGGCCTTTTCAGATATACAGAAGCTGCGGAAATTCGCCAGCTCAAAACTGGCACTCCAAGAAATACTGAAGGAGGCTATTCGGTCTGAATCAAGAAATCAAAATAAATGGAGAAAAGTTGGGACAACAAAAAAAACAAAAAGGAAAGAAGAAATAGATACAGGATATCCTCATATATCAATCATCACCCTGAATGTAAATGGACTGAATTCACCAATAAAGAGGCACAGGGTAGCAGACTGGATTAAAAAAACAAAATCCAACCATATGCTGCCTACAAGAGACACACCTCAGCCACAGGGACAAACATAGATTCAGGGTAAAAGGATGGAAAACAATACTCCAGGCAAATGGCAGTCAGAGAAAAGCTGGAGTGGCCATACTGATTTCTGATGAAAAAGTCATCAGGATTAAAAAAATAATAAGACACAAAAATGGAAATCACATCTTGATAGAAAGGGCAATATACCAAGAAAACATGACACTCATCAATATATATGCCCCCAAACAGGAAGCACCAAAATTTATAGAGCAAGTACTAACATATCTAAACGGAGAATTTGACAAAAATACAATTATTGTAGGGGATCTAAACACCCCCCTGACAACATTGGACAGATCATCCAAGCAGAAAGTAAATAAGGAGATTGCAGCTTTAAATGATACATTGCAGAAAATGGACATAATTGACATTTACAGGTCAATCCATCCTACAGGAAAAGGCTATACATTTTACTCTAGCGCACATGGAACATTTTCAAGGATAGACCATATCCTGGGACTTAAATTCAACCTCACCGAATTTAAGGGCATCCAAATCATAGCAAGTGTATTCTCAGACCAAAAAGCGTTGAACCTAGAGATCAATTGCAAAAGATCAACTGCAGAGAGAATCACATATACATGGAGATTGAATAACATGCTATTAAAAAGTGACTGGGTCAAAGAGGAAATAATACAAGAGATTAAAAAAATTGTAGAAACGAATGACAATGAAAACTAGACGTACCAAAATTTCCGGGACACAGCGAAAGCAGTATTAAAAGGAAAATTTATATCATTACAGACCTATCTCAAGAAACAAGAAAAACTACAAGTAAACACCCTCACATCTCATCTTATAGAGCTAGAAAAAGAAGAACAGAGGTCCCCCAAAGCCAGCAGAAGAAAAGAATTAATAAAAATTTAAGCAGAAGTTAATGAAATTCAGAATAGAAAAACAATAGATAAAATTAACACCACAAAGAGCTGGTTCATTGTAAAAACCAATAAAATTGACAAATCACTGGCTAGGCTCACCAAAGGACAATGAGAAAAATCTCATATTTCCAGAATACGAGATGACAGGGGAGAGATTACAACTGATGCTGTAGAAATACAAACAATCATAAGAGATTATTATGAAAGACTCTATGCCAACAAATTTGACAACCTAGAGGAAATGGACAAATTTCTAGAAACATATAGTTTACCTAAACTGAACCAAGAAGATTTGGATAACCTAAATAGACCAATCAACAGTACAGAACTTGAAACAATTATACAAAAATTGCCCAATGGCTTTACCAATGAATTCTACCAGTCATTCAAAGAAGACCTAACGCCCATCCTCCTCAAACTACTCCAGAAAATTCAAGAGAAGGCAGTACTACCCAACTCTTTCTATGAAGCTAATATCACCCTAATACCAAAACCTAGGAAAGACAATACCAATCTCACTGATAAACACTGATGCAAAAATCTTAAATAAAATTTTAGCTAACAGAACACAACAATGCATTAAAAAGATTATTCACCATGACCAAGTGGGATTCATCCCAGGGGCACAAAGATGGTTCAACATATGCAAATGAATCAATGTAATCCAGCACATAAACCAAACAAAGGATAAAAACCACATGATTATCTTGTTTGATGCAGAAAATGCATTTGACAAGATACAACACCCATTTATGATAAAACACTGAATAAAATAAGAATTGAAGGAAAGTACCTCAACATAATGAAGGCCATATATGACAAACTCTCAGCAAATATTATACTGAATAGGGAAAAGCTGAAGCCTATTTTTCTAAAATCAGGAATAAGACAGAGATGTTCACTGTCACCACTGCTGTTCAACATAGTTCTGGAAGTTCTAGCTAGAGCAATCAGACAAGAGAAAGAAATAAAATGTATTAGAATTAGGAGAGAAGAAGTTAAACTGTCACTCTTTGCAGATGACATGATCCTGTATATAGAAAACTCTAAAGACTTTATCAGAAATCTATTACAAATAGTAAACAAATACAGTAAATTCACAGGATACAAAATCAATGTCCCAAAATTAACTGCATTTTTGTATGCCAACAATTAAACTTCAGAAAGAGAGATGAGAAAATCCATTCCCTTCGCCATTGCAAACAAAAAATAAAATACCTAGGAATAAATCTAACAAAGAATGTAAAGGACTTATATACTGAAAACTATAAGACTATAAGAAACTATAAGAAATTAAAGAGGACACAAAGAAATGGAAAGACATTCCATGTTCGTGGATTGGAAGAATCAACATAGTTAAAATGGCCATACTCCCCAAAGCAATATACAGATTCAATGCCATTCCCATCAAAATTCTACAGTCATTCTTTCAAGAAATAGACTTTAAAAAATCATCAAATTTATATGGAACCACAAAAGACCACAAATCGCAGAAACTATCCTAAGAAAGAAGGATAAAGCTGGGGGCATCTCACTGCCTGACTTTTATCTGTACTACAAAGCTTCAGTAGTCAAAACAGCTTGATACAGGCAGAAAAACAGACACACAAACCAATGAAACAGAATTGAAAACTCAGAAATAAACCCACAAATTTATGGACAGATGATTTTTGATAAAGAAGCAAAAAATATACAGTGGGGAAAAGAAAGCCTCTTCAGTAAATGGTGCTGGGAAAATTGGAAAGCCACATGCAAAAGGCTGAAGGTGAACTGCGATCTCTCACCATATACCAAAATTAACTCAAAATGGACCTCCAAATAAGAAAGGAAACAATAAATTGCATAGAAGAAAACATTGGCACTAAACTTATAGACCTGGGATTCAGGGAGAACTTTATAAATCTGACCTCAATGGCAAGGGAAGTAAAAGCACAAATAAACAAATGGGACCTTATCAAGCTAAAAAGCTTCTGTGCTGCAAAGGAAATCATCAACAAAGCAAAGAGGCAACCAACCAACTGGTAAAAAATATTTGCAAACAATGCCTCTGATAAGGGGCTAATATCAAAAATATACAAAGAACTTGTACAACTCAACAAGAAAAAAACAAGCAATCCAATTAAAAAATGGGCCGATGACCTTAACAGACACTTCTCTCATGAAGACATACATATGTCCAACAGATATATGAAAAAATGCTCCAGTTCACTAGCAATTAGGGAGATGCAAATAAAAACCACAATGAGATACCTTCTTACACCTGTTAGAATGGCTATAATCAACAAGACAAGGGATAATAAGTGCTGGAGAGGCTGTTGAGAAAAAGGAGCCCTCATACACTGCTGGTGAGAATGTAAACTGGTACAACCACTATGGAAGGTTGTATGGAGATTACTCAAAAAATTAGGAATGGAAGTACCATATAACCCATCCAACCCTCTACTGGGCATCTACCCAAAAAAACTGAAAACCTTAATCTTTAAAGATGTTTGTACCCGCATGTTCATC
>PVKE010017662.1:0-11599 GCA_004027555.1 Craseonycteris thonglongyai
AAAAGGAACCCTCATACACTGCTGGTGGGAATGTAAACTGGTACAACCACTATGGAAGGTAGTGTGGAGATTCCTCAAAAAATGAGGAATGGAATTGCCATATGACCCAGCGATCCCTCTCCTGGGCATCTACCCCAAAAATCTGAAAACCTTAATCTTTAAAGATGTTTGTGCCTGCATGTTCATCGCAGAACTGTTCACAGTGGCCAGAACATGGAAACCACCAAAATGCCCTTCGATAGATGACTGGATCCAGAAGATGTGGTACATTTACACAATGGAATACTACTCAGCGATTAAAAAAAAAAAAAAAGAAATACAATGATTTGTGACAACATGCATGGACCTTGAAACCATCTTATTAAGCGAAATAAGTCAGACTGAAAGACTCAGGAAACATACAACCTCACTTATAGGTGGATTATAAAACTGAAAGTAACAAAGAAACAAAAACTTATGGACACACTCAATAGTTTGGTGGTTACCTGAGAGAAAGGAAAGAGTGGGGAGGGAGAGTGGGGGGGCGGTGGGGGGGCATCAGATATATGGTGATGGAAGGAGAGCTGATTCTGGGTGGTGAGCACATAATGCAATTCATAGGTGATGTAATATAGATTTGTACATCTGGAAACTATCTAATTGTTACCAACAAATGTCACCCCAATAAATTTAACAATAAAAATAAAGAGAGACATTCCTTAAACAATTAGAAACAAATGCAGTCAGTTATTGCAAGGTAAGAAGATCTGAAATTGGAAGATTTAGTTTTGGTCAAGATTCTATCACTTTGTAGCTGTATACTTTGGGAAATTTGCTTAACTTTGCCAATCTTTGAGTTTGTCCTTTGTTAATTAACTATCTTAACTCTATCCTCTGGAGAGCTGATGTGAGGCCCACATGAGATATTAGGGATAAAGTGCTAAATGATTAGAAATTCTTTGACTTACACTATTGAAAAAATATTAATTATGTGGTCAGAGAGAAATATGTGGGTGTGGGTGCAATGGATTATGTTAAACAGAATATCATGGTTATAATCGTATGAGGCATGGGACAGAATGCTAAAATCAGAGTATTCATTAGAAGTGTCAATTTTAGTTATTGAAGTAGTAAATCTTAATGAAGGAAAAGATATTTTAGGAGAGAAAATAGGCCTAGGTTTTTAAGAACCGGCTCTCCTGATTATGAACTATGTGACTAAATAGGATACACTTAATCTCTCTTAAGTTTGTTGTCCTATCTGCTAAATAGGAATAATACTGCTCTGTGTAATTCACCAGTTTATTTTAATCAGTTAACAAGTCTTCATAGAACATTATAAAGTTTCTTCATACTCTAGAAAAGCAAGGTGTTAACAGTGCTAACTCTTAAAGTTGTTTCTATTACTGTACATTTTAAAGAACTGTCCTTTTTGCTTCTGTTTCAACTTTCCAACATTTAATATAATCTTTTTAGAAATTTTATTTTATAGTCTATTAGTTGCATTAGTTTCAGATGTACAATACTGTGATTCAACATCTTTATATCACACAATGTGATCACCCCACTAATCCTGGTAATTATCTGTCACTGTACAAACTTGCACTCTTTATATGTCATTTTAATTTTTATTTCTCCATACTATACTTATGATTTATTGGTTCTCAGATATAACCATGCCTTTGTATTTGATGTGATATCAAAGGTTTGTTATGCAAAACAGCTTTTGGTAGATGAGTCTCAGGGTGCAACTGTTTCAACTGTCTATAAATTAATAAGGAAGCTTTCCTTGACAAAGAAACAAAAGTCCCTCGCTTGGGTTAATAGCCAGTTACCACTGAAAGGTCAATATTTAAAGAGGGTGGGCCCCTGCCTTGCGTGTATATATAGGTACACATGTACACACTATGTGTGTGTGTTTATCAGACTGTTTTCTCTCTGTCTCTCAACTTCTTGCCTCCAAACAGCATATCTCTATCACTCTCATTCATCATCACAATGAAGAGTATCACTGCTTTTGCCATCCTTGCTCTAACCGCCACTACATGGGCTGTCTCTCCACCTGGTAAGTTGGGATTTATTTTAAATACTCATGCCTTTATGATAACTGCAATGTATTCATCCTTCAGAATGTTAAAGTGAGAAGGAAATTTAGAAGGTATCTATTTGGATTGGTCTGATGAACAAAGTGGGGGTAGGTCACACCTTTAGGAAGAGAAAAAGAGACTGAGAAGAATCAAAGGATTGTTAGCTCTCCACTCAGTTCTTGATCAGCATCCCTCAGATGCAACTTTGAGATCATAACTTGGCCGTCCACTGGGCATGCATGCCCACAGGAACTCTTGGATACCTGTGACAGCCTTCTTCCAATGACCCCCCATGTTTTCCCCCATGTTTTCACACCAGGATCACATACATGTCTGTCTTATTGGCCCTCAGTATAGAATTGACCTCTCTTAGGCCTGACCTGGACAGGGGATATCAGGAAATAATTTTAGTTACTATGAACAACAAATTCAGCTTTGCATTTTTAACTGTGGAATTTGCTCTTCCTTTAATTTCTTCTCTCCAACTGCATCTCATCCCACTGTCTTCGGTGACCAAGCAATAGGGACAGCGGTGAGTACAACTTTCTCTGTTGTTTTTATAAAAATGAAATCAGAGTTAATGTTTAACTAGAGCTCGGGAAGTAGTTCAATTGTCTCACAGTGGACTGAAATAATTCCCCAGGAAGTAAAGCTCTTCCTACTCTTCCCCTCATGGTGTTTGTTTCTTTAAAGGTTTTAAAGGAATTTCCTTGCAAAAGAAGAACAGCAGATAAAGTAAACATTACTGTTAGGTAGCATTTTAAATACTTCTGATTTTTTTTTTTTACCTTTATTATGCCTTTGGACTTTCATTATGAGTCTAAAAGGAGAAATTCATGTTTTCTTCTTAAATAGCTAATTTGCGTTTTACTTAGGGAATGTTCTAAGTTTGATTAATTTTTGTATGTTCCATAAATCTTCTAGACATGTTTGCTGAAAAGATGAAGAGCCTAGTAGTCTTTCCAGTGTCTCCTCTCTTTACCATGTTTATATGAGAATGACTACAGAATGGAACGGATAGAATGTAGGGCATTACTTTTTCTTCCAATTACAGGTGGACTGCTCCCAATACATGAGAAAAGACTCCACCAGAATTGTGTGCACAAGGGAGTTGAAGCCAATATGTGGCAGTAATCAGAGAACTTACAGTAACGAATGCATGTTTTGCATGCTAAACCCGTAAGTGTGGTACTTAATTTGGAGCTCCCCCACCCCTTCTTTAAAGATCACAAAGTCCACATTGGCCAAAATCTGCTCAGTTTTTAAAAACATGGTTTGATATATCCTACCTCTGTCACGCTCCTCCAATACTCTTTGGACATTGCTTTGTTAAAATCAAAACAACAAATATATTTAGCTACATCTTTAAGGATATGCTGTAGACTCTCATTTAACCAGCACCCATACCAGTAGTATTATTTCTTTCACTTTTTGCCAGTTACTTGAGAGTGCTGGTTGCTTGAATTCCAGTTAATGGAGGGTCTACTGTATTCCTTTGCTATCCAGCCAAATTCTCATTCATATTATACACTATCTCTTAGCCACTAGCTGCTGCGTATAGACTTTTTTTTTTTTTCTTTTCCTCAAAATACACAAACTGGGTCTCAGGCAGGAAATGTATCTTGGTCAAATTTCCATGAATCTCCTATGTTACATTATTCTTACTGCATAATAGTGACGCAGAAGATAGTTATCTCTATTTAAGCTATTAGCCATAGACACATTTACAAAGACTTTGATCTATCCTTTATTCCTCAGAGAAAATTCATATTGCTTCTCATGGTTGTCTGGAAAAGTCTGGGGACAAGAGCAAAAGTATAAATGGGTAGTTGGAACCAGTTAGAATCCCCACTGTCACCAGTCTTACAAAGTAAATATCAATTCCTCACTAGAAATAATATCTCAGCCTCCAGGAGAATGAAAGAATGGTTATTGCCAGCCATTCCAGCAATATGAATTAACTACTTTATGATTAGTGGTTAAAATCATGGGCTTTGGCATCAGACATCTGGATTTAGAACCCAAACTGAGCTTTGTAGGTTTGTGACTCTAGGCAAATACTCAATCCATTACATGCTTCAGTATTCTCATCTGAAAGATAGAAATTATACTAGTGTTTAGAATTCGCTGTGGTAAAACATGTTAGCTAAGTAACAGACACGGAATGAATACACAAAGAAATAAGCTCTTCTTTATTCTCCTCTTTTTCCTCCTCCTCTTCTCTTTTTGTAGCCCTTCTGAAATTGACACTCAAGTGTAATAGCAAGTGTTATCCAGAATAAAGTCTCTGGGATATGCAAACTCATGCAATACTAAAACCATAGGGGTTTAAAGACTGATAATATCTTATTGATTGTATTATCTCATGTCTTCTTTTTAGAGGGCAGGAATCAAATATTCAGAAAGGAAAAGTGACTATAACAAAATTAACCAAACTATTAGTACCAGAGATGGATTTGAGCACATTTCCTCTTTCTTAATTGCACAACTATTTTCACACTATATAATGCCTTTGATTTTCATCTTATTAGTCATGTGCTATTTTTAAAATGCCCAGTCTCCTTTGAGTGTTGGTCTTAAGAATTTTATTTGTAAAATGATCATCCATCAAAGATGTTAATGGTCGATATTACCTCCTGGAGTTGGCTATATTAATGGGAATTATTTATTCTTAGTCTAGGCCAGACAACACAGAATGACTGTATTTTACTCTGTAGATTATGAAATATCAAGTAACTGTACTACCCATTTAATAAAATTTTCTCTTCCAGTGATAACAGATTTCAACTCAGAAAACTTCATGATAGGGAATGTGTAAGTATATGCAGAAATTTTATTTATTCTTAATAGAAAATGGTACATGAGTTCCTCATTTTCATGGAGAAAAACTATTTTAAAGTAGGTATTCTAGAAATTATCTGACTGTATATATCTAGCTATAGGTAAGACATCTGGCCAGCCTAAACAGATGGCCTGAAGTATAGTTAATTTATTTACCTAGAGGAAGACTCCACAAACTCCACAAATTCATAGCCCATAATTGGGACAGATTGGTATACATGTGGTAATTTTTCTAACACTGCAACTGATTAGCAGGTTAAGCAGAGTATTTCAAGGGTAATGAGAGCCTCAAGGACATTTTCATAAGTTATTTTCAAAAGCATGAAAAAAATTAAGAACAAATATAGAGACAATTTAGAGATTAAAAGCTATGTAAGTGGGATACCAATTATTTTAATAGAGTTTGAAATATGATTCAAGATTATTATAAACATGGAGTTTTGGTAGTAATGACAGTTCATTTCAAGGAGGGGCATCTAACCCAATATGATGGGTGAGATAGAGAGAAATGTCATCATGAAACTATTATAAAAGTAGTTAAACTGGTTTTTAAGGATGAATAGGAATCAGTCAGATGGATAAAAGGATAAGGTCATTCAATATAGGAAGCATGCCATGAGCAAAGGCACAAGGGATGTTCAAGAGCAGGAAACACTCAAAGAATTCAGTCTTTAAATTACCTCACCTGAAAGGCAGATGAGAGGAGACTGGTGAGATAAGCACGAGTCAAGAGAGGACTTTGTGTTGGTGGAGAATGAGTTAAGGATTTGAAGAGCAAGATCGAATTTGGTTTATAAAAGATCACTCCAGCATCTGTGTGGAGGGTGATAGAAATCAAAGATAAAGAATGGAGGCTGGGCAATAAATGAGCAGATAATTGCAAATGTGTAGGCAAGACATATTAAGGGCCTGAAAAAAGTGAATGACAGTAGGCAAGGAAGGACCAATTTAGAAACTAAGTACAAGATAGAATCCACAGGATGGATGTGTCACTTAGATGTAGAGAATGAGTAAAAGGGAAGCCCTAAATTTGAGCTTAGTTATCCCTCACTGAGATAATATTCCCACCATTGTTGAGTCACATTATGTAAATTGTAGAGGCTATGTTTTTGGGGGGCTGACCAGATGTCCCATTTAAAATGGGACAGAAAGCAACAGTATTGTCTTGTTTCAAAGGGTACATGTGGTCAGCCTACTGACACCTTGAATTTAATCCAGTGAGAGTAGGCTGACCATGCATACCATTTGAAACAGGACAGTACGGTTGTTTTCTGTCCTGTTCAAAATGGTACGTCTGGTTAGCCTAGTCTTTTTGCATGTGGGATTTTAGACTAAGTGATCCCTCAAAGCCTTTAAAATGATCATTTTCTATGACTTAATGATTTGAAATTGTTTTCTTTTTTTCCCTTATTTTTTTTTGGACATGGGCAGATTGAGTGCCCCAACTCTTCTTCTGCTGCATGCACCATGGAATACAGGCCTCACTGTGGTTCTGATGGAGTAGTGTATGGCAACAAATGTTTGTTTTGCAATGCTGTTGTGTAAGTGCTGAATTATATACGTTATTTGCAGAGATAACCTTTCTCACACAGCCAGAAATCATTTTAACTATCCAGCAAGCTAGATGCTATTCTGAAGCATAAGATGAAATGGTTCACTGATAATTATACATTACAAAAAGAGGTAAGAAGAGAGAAAGAGAGGGAGAGGGGAAAGAGCAATGAAGTGGATAGTAGAAGAAAACTGGAGCTAGGAAAACTAGAGGCTTATAATACTATTAAGTAGCAGATAACAGAAATTTATACAGTTTGGGGGGGGGTGGTTCCTTCCACTAGATTATTGAATTATTTTATTCACCATGCTGAAGCTCAGTGGGTAATTGCTCACCTTTCATGCTGTGTACTCATTTGCCTGGCTCAGTCTAAGGATGGGAAACATTTAATTTGTGGTCTCCAAAGCCTTCCTTTAAAAATATGCTTTCTCTTGTAGGAAGAGTCGAGGCGCACTGTATCTGGCAAATTATGGATCTTGCTGAGTCTCTCAGATGCTTGCAGGCACCCAGTTTCCTTTGGCAGATTCCACACAGAGAACCAGTTTCTCTAGAATGGCTGTGGGGGCACATATATGGGTTTAACTCATCAATAAAATAATCTCAGCAGAAAACTGTCAGCCTGGTCTCTGTGGATGTGATATTTCTCTTAAGGGGACTACCTATGACCATTTTCCTGAACTGTAAGTCACATGGAGTGATTTCCTCTACTTCTACTCACGTTGGGAGAGATACACACACCGAGGAGAGAAAATCTGCTCATAGCATCTCATTTTAAAAAGAGTCAAAAATTTTTAAGTAAATGTGACAAAGGGTGGATCTGACCATTAGTCTTACATTACCTTTTGATATATGACAATAAATGGAAAATTTAGATTTGGAGAAAGATAGAGTGAGAATGTATAATACTATAAACTAATCAGAACAGAGCAGGAATAATTTATAGTATAAGGTTATCACCACTTAACAACAACTGAGTTGATCATATTGGGGAAGAGATTAAAAACAATATGATCTCATTAAATGTTGATGTCACTAAAAAGGCCAGAGGAAAATTTAAAGTAGCTGGAACAGGTGAGGCCTCTCGCTTGGCTTGTGGAAGGCCATCCCCGTATGGCTTCACATGGTTTTCCTCTGTGCTTGCCTGTTTCCTAATCTCCTCTTCTTATAAGATGCCAGTCATATAAGATTGGGGCCCAGCCAATGACATTTAACCTCATTTACCTGTTTAAAGACTGGATCTCCAAAAACAGTCACATTCTGAGGTATGAGGGATTAGGATCTCGACAAATTTTAAAGGGGAGGGGGGCATAATTCAATCCTTAATAGCAACCGAAACAAGATTGACAAGTAAAGTGAAACCTGAAGCTGATATTAGACTAAAAATATAAAATATAACATGTAATTAGATTTTTTATTTAATCGTCTTGATATTTATGTTGTTTGATTTCATAATATAAATAACATAATTCATAATCACATCATAATCCTTGTGGACTTTAAGAAAATAGAGATTTAAGGTTAATATCAAATAAATACTTCCCAGCTCAAAAATAGCAAGCAAAATAAATATAGCAATTATATGTTGATTAAATAATCAACAATAAAGATGTGATGTTTTTAAATGAATTAAATGTCTACTGTATTTTTAGGAAAAAATGTTTAAATACTGGGAAAATTTTGGTTACGTAGACAAAAGCAGAGTTTATGTAAGTAAACTCATATTTTTTTTCAATTTATACATTAAAAACATTTTGTAATTATTGCACAATTATATATATATATTAAAAATTATATAAGTAAATCTATTTTATAATATATAATATAAATAAATTATGTGTTTTATATAAATACAAAATTATAATTACAAACATTCGTCTGCTGAGATACAATTCTGAAGAGAAAGAAAACACAAATTTTAGGCCATATTATTAAAATATGAAGCCATGTAAGCATAAACCAGAATTTTAAAAAGTGAGATAGCCAAACTTCTTTACCCTTTTGAGCATGCAGTTAAGGTTTGTACTCTTTTTTTAAAGAAAACATCTCTCTCATTATTGAAAATACATTTTTATAAAATGTGTCCAAATATTTTTTTCCAAATATCTCCTTCTTTGTAAATATCTTACAAAAACATCCTCCAATTTTTTTTTCTTTTTAAATCTTTAATATGAGATATTTTATCCTTTAATAATTCTGGGAAATTTTTCTGCATTTTGCATTTCAATTTTTCTTTCTGGGAGTACTGTGTTTCTGATATTGCTCATGTACTTAAGACTTCTGGATCTCCTAACTTTCTTTTTTCAAAAAAAAATTTTTTTTTTAAATATATTTTTTATTTATTTATTTTGAGAGAGAGAGAGAGAGACAGAGACAGAGAACTGAACTGGGGGAGCTCCCAGTTCAGCATATGGTTCCGCACGGGCCGGGGCCGGGATTTGATCCCCGGTCCTCGGCGCTGCAAAGTGAGCGCTTAACCCACTGAGCCATCCCAGCTTCCCCTCAAAAATTTTTGTAGTTTCCTGTTATCTTTTGAGATAGTTCCTAATTCTGATATATATTTTTTATATTTTTATATTGATTGATAACAATTACATAGTTTCCAGGTGTACAATTCTACATTACGTTGTCTATACATTCGCATTATGTGCTCATCACCCAGAATCAGCTCTCTTTCCAGTCACCATATATTTGATGCCCCCTCCCTACTCCCCCCCCAGCTCTCCCACCCACCTCTCCCCCTTACCCTCAGGTAACCACTAAACTATTGAGGGTATCCATAAGTTTTGGGTTCTTTGTTACTCTCAAATTGTTAAATTATACTTATTAACAATGTCTGGCATCAATTTTGTGTTGAATTAATCTTCAACACAGTTATAGGACCATTAGTCGTCTACTATGTGCCAATGACTGGCCAGAGTCAGGTACTCAGAGGGCCCTGCAGTCTCACATATACTTCATTATCTGTGCACCTCTTTTGGATATATATGCATCAACTACCATTTTTCAGGGTAGGGAGTCTAGACTGGTAGTTGGCCTTAGTGAGATATGGCACCAAGAGGTTGGTGCCTAGAAAGTAATGGAAAGAAAGGATAAAACTCAGTTTTAATCATTGTAGTTGATCACCCACTATTACCAGGCCTTGTTCCAGGTTCTAGGGATTTCATGATGCCCAAGACAATTTCTGCCTTCATGAATATTAGTATTCTTAAAGGTAAGACACATAGAGAAACCCAGGCAAACAGCCAGGGGAAATGCTAGATGAGGAAATGCAGAACTATAGTCAGGGTAGTGTTACAGCAGATATCCGGAAAAAGAAATAAAATGGAAGGTAAGAAAAGAATGGAACATCTCTTTTCACTCTTCTGTTTGAAACCTTAGGAGACCAAGGATTCCTAGCCAAAAATTTAAGTCCTCACTAAAATGATCTTTTCAAATATATTATAAATAAAACTGACTATTCTATGTAGAGATGTTTCTTTTCTTTTTTTTAAGATTTATTTTATTGTTTTTGACAGAGAGACAGAGAAAAGGGGGAGGGCTCAGAGCAGTCTCCATAGGTGTACATCATCAGTCTTTCACATGGTTTCATGCCACACAGGTGGGCGGGGCGTGCAGGGCAGGAACTGGGCTGGGGACCTCCCGCATGGGAAACACACCCCAGTTCAGCATATGGGTCCACATGGGCCGGGGCAGGGATTCAATCCTCGGTCCCCAGGGCTGCAAAGCAAGCTCTTAACCCACTGAGCCATCCCGGCTTCCCAGGATATTTCATTCCTTTATTATTCTGGCAAACCCAAAAGAGTCCCTTCTCAAAACTTGAAAGAAAATAAATGTATTTTCTCCTTGTGAGAGATATACAGCTTATAGATAGAAAATTTTTGTTTTCTTACTTGTAGGTTGTTCTAGAGGCTTTGAAACTTTCTTGACTGTGACCCACATGAAAATTTATTTTTTCTTTTGTTTTTTTTTTTGTTTTTAAAGATGTATTTTTATTGTTTTTGACAGAGAGAGAGAGAGAGAGAGAGAGAGAGAGAGAGAGAGAGAGAAGGGGGAGGGTCCAGAACAGTCTCCACAGTTGCACATCATTGGTTTTTCCACATAGTTTCATTCCACAGGTGGGTGCGGGGCTGCACAGGGCAGGAACTGGGCCGGGGTCTCACCCCAGTGAGAACTGAACTGGGGGCACTCCCCAGTTCAGCATATGGGTCCGCACGGGCCGGGGCCAGGATTCGATCCTTGGTCCCCGGGGCTGCAAAGTGAGAGCTGAACCCACTGAGCCATCCCTGCTTTTCCTTACATGAAAATTTTTAATAATTATTTTACCTTACCATCACCTAGAAACATAGAAATACACACAATACATACACACACAATATTTAAGGTGCGTTGTAATTTTTATTTTATTCTATTTTATTTTACTTTACTCTGTTATATTTTAAAATAGTGGTGTTAAAAAATAAATTTTACAACTCACTAATGAGTCACAATATGAAATTTTTAAAACTTGTACTCTACTGTCCTGAGAATTAATGCTTAATTTGGGCAAGGGTGAATGTGTGTCTGTGTGTGTGCTTGTACTATTGTGTCAGTTACAACCGTGAAAAAAAGGAAAAAGAGAAATATCTTCAACTCACACTGATCAGAACGTTGCAAAGAAGAGTTAATCCAGAGGATCCACACTAACCTGGGTCCTCACCAAGATTTAGATCGTCAAGCCGCTCCACCCAGATAACCTATTAGGGGTCCTCAAACTATGACCCTCAGACCACATGCGCCCGCCGAAAACATTTATCCGGCCCGCCGGGTGTTTTTGCCGCCGCTGCCTGTCCTGCTTAGCAGCCGACTGGTCCCGGGCCCGCAGTCCTGCCCTCCAACGGTCTGAGGGACAGTGAACTGGCCCCTTGTTTAAAAAGTTTGAAGACCTAGTTATAGGCCCTTATAGGGCCTATAAGATACTGTGGGCAGGGTTTGTTGCCCCAAAGTAAAGTAGAGAGAAAAAAAAAAACCAGTCTTTGAAAAAGGGACATAAGCCTGAGGGAAGAGGGATCAGACCAGACACTGGGTGAGGTCACCATCAGGGCCTTGCCTTAAGGACTTCTTTTAATTTCTCCGGAAACCCATCTCAGTGATAGCTTTTTAC
>PVKE010017662.1:11699-30602 GCA_004027555.1 Craseonycteris thonglongyai
ATAAGACGACCGGGCGTATAAGACGACCCCCTAATTTTACAGTTAAAACATAGGTTTAGGCCTATATTCGCTGTATAAGACTACAGCCTCGGAAGTGGGGGGTAGTCTTATACAGCGAATATAGGCCTAAACCTATGTTTTAACTGTAAAATTAGGGGGTCGTCTTATACGCCCGGTCGTCTTATACGCCGGAAAATACTTTCTTCCCTTCTCAGTAATTCCCTTTAAATATTCTCCTTCTTGCAACCTTTTAGTAAAAAAGTTCATGTACATCTGTACAGCCAGGGCTGGGGGTTTGGGGGACAATGAAGGGTTAGGGCAACAAAAGGGAAGAGTGGCCTGTCCCAATTCCACCTGTTGGTTAATCCTATAGGGGCCAGTCAGTAGCAGCTGCGAGTTACCCAGTAGCGACTGGCCAGCCAGTGAGTGGGTAGTTCAGGGAGGAGCTCTGATCCACAGAGAAGGGTAAGTAAACAGGCAATTTAGGATAGAAGTAATGTTATAAAATAGTATTTCCATTTTGTGCTAGAGAAATTGACCTCTAAAAGGTAAGAAGAATGACAGTTGAGTTATCTAAGATTGAACACTGGTCTTCACAATAAGCAGTATAGGAAATAGCAACAGTACAATGATTCTGTCCAAAGAGAAGAGATAAGAAAAATTGTCTTATTTGGCATGTGAGATGATCTTGTTAAAACAAAACAACATTGGGGAAAGTTAAATAGGCAGGAAGACTTCATTCAAGGTTGTTGCCTTGGGCACGAGAGGCGGGAACTAGGTCTGAACTCAATTCTACAGAAGAGAGGAGGAGGAGGGCTTCTAAGGTCTGGGGTGAGCTACTGGAAGGGTGCAGGAGGTGGTAAGGGGGAAGTGTACTTGCTAATTGGCTTTATCTGAAGGAAAATGAACTTCATATATCTTTATGACAGGAGGTAGGTTCGCAACTTGGAGCAAAGGGTACTTGAAAAGTTAATAGATAATGTATTATAGGATTGTATACTTGAAACCTATATAATTTTAGTAACTAATGTCACCTCAATAAACTTAATAAAAATTAAGGAAAAAAAAAAAGTTAAGTTCCTGCCCTTTCACAGACATTAGACAATAATCTGCACTATTAATGTCTTCCTTGACAGTTACATTCCTAAGAAATGGCTCCTAGGTCCTTGAGAAAGATCTTGCTGCATTTTAAAGCTGGCAAATGGCTGCTAAAAGATTTACATCTCAAAGGGAAAGGGAAATAATTTACTATTACAAGTTTTTCCAAGTAGATGCTCTAAGACAGCGGTGTCCAACCTTTTGGCTTCCCTGGGCCACACTGGAAGAATTGTCTTGGTCCACGCATAAAATACACTAACAGTAAGGATAGCTGATGAGCTAAAAAAAAGGAGGGAGAGGCTGCAAAAAAAAAATCTCATAATGTTTGAAGAGTTTGTGTTGGGCTGCATTCAAAGATGTCCTGAGCTGCAGGTTAGACATGCCTGTTCTAAGATAAGGACTATCAGGAAGGGCCTCAAGTCAGATAGAAGCCTGTTTGAAGTGCAGTCAAGCTGAGGGAAACATTAAGGCCAATTAAGGCCATCTTGGCTAGTTCAAAGAACAGGCCAGTAATTCTGTTACCCAAATCAATGCTGGAGAACAGAGCAGGATGAAAACAGCAACACAAAACAAAAACAGCACATGATGTTAACTCTTTATTGGAATTAACATTTGTAAATGTCTTACATTCGATTGGTTGCCTTTTTGTTTTGTTGTGGGTTTCTTTTATTGTGCACAAGTTTTATAGTTTGATCTAGTCTTATTCATTTCTTTTTATTTTGTTTCCCTTGCCTTTGGGGTCAGGTTCACTAAAACACCTCTGAGATCGATGTCCATAAGGACATAGGGAAAGGGATCAAATATACGGAAATGGAAGGCATCTCAACTGTGGGTGGTGAGCATGCAGTAGGGTATATAGATGCAGAATTACAATGTTACACACCTGCAAATTATATAGTGTTATTAACCAAAGTTGCCCCATTAAAGGTAAAAAAATAAAAAAAGAGCAGAGCAGGAGAATATACAGGCCTGGCTGATGCTACCTTGTGGCTTCCATAAAACCCCTGAGTAGGGAGAGACTAGAGTGAGGGGCTGGTTTGAGGTGATAATGGAACATACAAGTTGAATTTTTTCATACCTGTACTAGGACCCTGACGTACAGGGACAAAACCCCGGGTTGTAGCTTTTGGAATTAAGCGCATATGACAGACGATGAGTAAGTCACAGACTAAGGATTCTGTTAGGCCAGTGTGATAACTTAATTTTACTTATTCTCCTCTCCCAATATTAGCTCAACTGCAATTTGGGGGAGTTTGGAAAAGCTAAAGATATTTTAGCTTTCTTTCTTTCCTATGATGTTTTACTTTTTCCTCTATGTACTTTAGGATTGAAGAAAGAAAACAGATCTGTGTTATCTTATTTTTGCATCCATTAAGTAGAGCCTCACAGTGATAATATGCAATTCTTTTTACCACAGGATATTTTGCTTCACTTTTACCTAGTTGATATTGGATTTGTGAAATTCTTTGTTTGATTTTTCAATGCTAATGTGGATGAGCAACACAGGGGCCATGATTAATGTGACCTGAATGTCACAAAATTTAGAAAACTTAAATATTCCCAGCTGCTTCCTCAAGTTGGCCTTCCGTGGGTAATTATTTGCTTAATGATTTTCCTCTGCCATGATATAATCTCCACCAAGGTAAGGAAGATAACTTTTTCATTGCTCTGTTTCCACTACTCCTGACAAATCAGAATACCAGGCAGGACAAGGCCTAGGGAATTTGACCAGTGAGGCTCTGCTGATAACAAAAGCCATGACAAAGCAAAACTGAAAAACAAGCGAACACACACACAAAACAAATTATTTTTTCTAAGGTGGGAAGATCTCATTATCTGTGAATATTTAGGTGATGCCCTGTGGCTCTGAGCCTCCAGTCACTGTGGTAAAGAAAGATTCCAAATAAATAGCATTTATCCATGGCTAATGGGGGTCAGGCAGTTTTCTAAGCTGTTTAAATGTCAGCTCAGTTAAACCTTCAGAGAGCCCTGCAAGGAAGGTTTGACTGTCCCATGATGAGAAAATTCTGTCCTGAGAAGAAATTACTTTCCAAGTTGATAAAATAATATAACTAGATCTTCTGTCTTCATTCTCTCCAGGATCCTTTCTAAATAATGGGGTGCTTCTATCTCTTTGAACTGGGAGGCAAGTAACTCACTTAGGAAGGTGACTGGGTATTTTCAAAGTGCTCCATGTTAGATTAAAGCGCAGAGCTCACAAATTGAATGAAAACCACCACTTTCCTATTCTAGGCGAGCCAGGTTCTTTCAGAAAGGTTTCAGTAGGTTCTCTTTTAGGCATTTATTAAAATGAAATAACAAGAGATAAATTAACTGAGGTAAATAAAAATTTGTTCATTCAGCATTGCTAATAACGAATATCGGAAACAACCTAAATGAGGAACACTGGAAGGATATTGATATAATATAATCCATATATGTGATGAAATATGATGTGAGGTATCTAAATGCATGTTCAAAATGACTGAATTTAAAGGTCAAGAATATGTCATAACATGTTTCTAAGTGAAAAAAGCAGAAAACTATAATATATATACTACAAAGATCTGATTGAATATGACAATAAGAACATGCCTATGTGTTCATGAGTGTGTGTATATATATATATATCAAATATATATATATATATTTGAAATCTGAAATGATATAACTCAATATACTTATATCTGGGTTTTGAGATTTTACATTTTTAAAAAATATTTCTACTTTTTCTAATTTTCTAAAGCTAATATGTATTTCCTTGATATAAGAACAGTTGTTCTTTTTTAAAAATTATTTATTTTTCTTAGTTACAGTTGACATTCAATGTTATTTTATATTAGTTTCAGGTGCACAGTATAGTGGTTAGACATTTATATAACTTATGCAGTAATCCCCTGATTAGTCGAGTACCCACCCGGGGGAACTATACATAGTTGTTGCAATGTGATTGACTATATTCTCTATGCTTTACTTCACATCCCCATGACTATTCTGTAACTACCAATGCGCATTTCTTAATCCCTCACCTTTCTCACCCAGCTCTCCAGCCCCCCTCCATCTAGTAACCATCAGTTTGTTTTCTGTATCTATGAGCTTCTTTCTATTTCATTCATTTATTTTGTCTTGCAGATTCCACATGTAATTGAGATCATATGGTACTTGTCTTTCTCTGTCTGACTTATTTCACTTAGCATAATACCCTCTAGGTCCATCCGTGTTGTCACAAATGGTGAGTCTTTTTTATTGTTGAGTATTAATAATATCTCATTGTATAAGAGTATATGCACTACAATTTCTTAGAAAAATTGTTTTTGACAGATAGAGGCTGGACGTTCAGCTAACAGGAGGAAACTCAGCTACGATAACATATCTTTCCTGTTGCAAAGCTGCAAAGGCTCTGGATGGCTTACAGGAACAAGGCTGGACCCACTGCAAATGTATCCATCACTTCATCCATGCTGTACCCTCCTCTCTTCTTCAGCTGTTTCCCCATTTTGCATTCTGCCCTAAGGTACTAATTAGTGTTGTGGAACATGCTCTGCTTTTTGGCTGGGCTGTTTCTGACTGTGGTGTATTTCCTCATGCTATTGCCTCTTTGGAATGCCTGCCTGCCCAAGGCTGCTCTGTCCACCCCCCAAGTCGGTTAGGCCTCTCTGTGCTTCCTTCCCCACTGCCTCCTGCTGAGGTTTGCCTTTGACTCAACCTGAATGTTTGGCCTCCCGGGGTCTGCTCAGCCTAGCACACAATGCCCCAGTGCCTTCTCCTACACAGCTACCCTGTCTCCTGAGGCACTAACACATGCTCCTTCCGTGAGAGGCAGCAGCATGTCACATCTGTCTTCCTTTCCTCTTCTTTCCGAGGTGGGTCAACTGGGGCGCACGAGGTGGGGAGAGTGGGCATCCAGCATTGTGCTTTAGTGCAGTTGGATCTTTCACTGCGGCTGTTCCATTCCTGAAAGAAGCCAGGGTAGATGTCGGGAAGGGGTAGAGGTGGGCTCCACAGAACATGGTGCCCTAGATGGTCTCAGGAGCCGGCAGAGGAGGCAGCTCTGGACATTGTGCCGAGGACTTCCTGCCATCCTGGGGAGTGGAGTACTGAGGAGATCGTTCAATGTCTCAGAGAACATGTCTCACCATGGCATATCAGCAAAGATTTCGTGTAAATTACATATGGACATACGCACAGAGCAGAGGTAAAGGTCGGAAGGACATAGGGAGGACCAGGTCACTTTTGCAGCGTTAGGAAGACAGGGAACCTTCAGTGTCCTTGATCAGGCCCGGGAACGTGCATATACAGTAGACTCTCAGTTCATCGGCACCCACCGGGATTGGTAGATGCTGGGTAAATGTAAGTAGTTGCTTAGTTAACCAGCATCCATGCCAGCTAAATGAGTATTATTTCTTGGTTTTTTCTTTGTTTGTTTTTGTGCCAGTTGCTTGAGACTGCTGACTGCTTAAGTTTCAGTTAATAGAGAGTCTACTGTACCATTCCCTAGGGTTGGAAAGGCTGCTACAGGGAAAGCAATCCCTGTAGGGGATTTGCTCACTGACTTCTCCCTTTCTCTGTCTGAAAGAAAATAGCTCTGGGGCTCCCATGAGGTGGCACAAAGTAGTTATTCTCCCTATGCACTTGCTCAGAATGTGCCAGGAGGGTTTAACATTCCCAGTCAGAAACTTCTCAGCACAGCCAAGTATACCTGGAGTATTAGAAATCTTCTCCTCAATCCAAAGAGATAGTTTCTGCTTCATGAACAAGTACAGACATGCTTCCCCTGGTGAGAAGCTCTTATTGTCTAGAAGCCTCTAGTGGCTTCATCCTTTTCTTCGTATACTTTTAAAGAAAAAAAAATGGGGTGACTCTTCAGGTAAGAAGTTGCCTTTTCAAGACAATGCTAACATAATGAAATTATGCCCAAAGAGCAATCTCTGGTTTACTTGTCTTCTGAGTAGTCACAGACCTATCACTGGGGTCTATACTTTTATTTATGATTAACCAAGGTTGAACTTTTCCTAAGCATTTGTTCTTGGGAAAAGGTGGAATAGGCCTTCCAAAAGCTCAGTAGACAGAGAGTACAGTGGGCAGACTAGACATGAATCCTCACTTCACAGGCGGACTTAATGTCCTGCTTATCTCTGCTTTGGTAGTTGCACTAGAAGGCAACATCCTGAGACAATATCTCAGAGCATCGTTCTGAGGACATGCCAGGAGGAAAAATGGCCACGTCTTTCCCAGTATTCCGCTCACTTTTGTTCTTCATCCTGATATATCGGGTGTTATCTTCTGGTGAGTAATTTGGCAATTCTGACAGGCATATAAGGTTGATTTGTGGGCTCTAACATTGTGATCTGAAATAGAGTGCTTTGAAAGTCTTACTGTTTACTTATTTATTTAAATGTATCATTTTATTATATATGTATCTGTATCTATATACAGGATCCGGCAGAAGTAATACTGTTTTTAAAGTAGTTACACTATTGTTATATTACAGAATTACATCCTTATGATTTTATAATAAAAGATTTGGCATAGATTATCAGTTCATAAAAAAGGGCATTATTTCTGCTGGACCCTGTGTAGAGACAGACAATGGAGTGTGCTCTGGACCAATTTTTCTATCTATTAATGTAGATTATGAGACCTAACTCATGGAGACCAGGGAGCTTGGGTAATTCAGTGAAGTAACATGTGAAAGTGATGGACAATAAGCCTACACCACAGCGCATCTCAAAAAATTCAGAACTTCTGAACATGCTTTACCATGCATTTGAGTGGGTCATTATCTTTGTGTCCTCTTTCAGAGAAGAGTCATAGAGAGGGACATAAAGTCACCTACCCTTAAGGATGGAAGAGCTTGACTTTTCATATATCTGTCATCAATTCTTGGGCATTTCATAAGCAAGTGTCTTCCCTCTCTATAGTGTGGGGATTGGGCTAAAGGTCTCTGTAAAGTTCTAGAATTTCTTAATTTCTTTCATAGATGGGTTGCCAGTTCTGAATCTTCTCAAGCCCAGGATAAGTACTGTTAATGAAAAAGTTATTTGACAGACTGGATTGGCAACACTTATGAGAGCATGATGCATCTACCTAGTGGTCTGTTGGTTATCTATTAGGAGTTCCTCATTTTGGAGAAAAAAAAAAAAAAGAAATGTGTAAATTAAATAATGTTTGAAATGATTACAAACTCCTTGGTAATAATTTAGAATTCTTTTATTCTGCCACTAGCTTAAACTATGACTTTCCAGATAGTAGATTCTGTAATTATTTTGATGTCTTAGTTTCAGACCCTCGACAATGGTGGCCACCACATGGAAATATTAAGGTAACCTTCCACTAGGTTCTCCAGGACCAAGGTACTAATTGGAGTTTTCTTGGAAATTGCTATTTTAGAATTTCACTGCAGCAAGGTCCCCTGTGACATTCTTCGAGGACAACTCATATTACTGTGATAGGTACACTATAGATATAAAGTGATCCAACTGGGACCCAAGCTGAGATGTGGTGAGGTGTATACCAGAGAACCTTCCATAGTACCTGGGGCATGTTTATGAGCATTGATGATTGCCAGGGGTGGGGCAGGTTCACAGGAGCCCACAGACTTGGGCATAACACAGTTTTTGCTCTCAAGGCAACTTCCATATTGGAAGAGGGAACACTCCTAAATTCTCAGACATGTGCTGAGAAAGGCTATGTGAGGTATGAGTAGGGAACACAATTTCTGAGGTATGAATTGAGGAAAATGTGAAGAAATAGGAAATCCCTGACTTTTCTTTCAAAAAGTCAAATATGAGTTGACAGGCATTAGGAGGGCAGGTTGGCTTTCAAGAGCCCCATAGATCAGAGAGCAGAACTTGACAGAGACTGTAGTTTTAGCAAAAGAATCCATAGAGTATGTCCAGGATTTATACTCTGATCTCATAGAGTTCAGCCATTTCCTCTCCAGAAGGTTACCTGCAGAAGGGGTTATCCCCTTGCCCATCAACCCATTAAATAATAATTAATGTACTCATTTTAACCTGTTTTCTTTAAATAATATTTACTTATATCTTGTGCTATGCCCTAGGATACAATATTGAGGACAAGAGATATGTCTCCTTCTTTCATGAAGCTTAGACATAGTCAGGGGAAAACAGGGGAGAGGAACAACTATTATTTGCTGTAAATTCTATGAATAAAAGAAGTAGGATGGTACCATAGAGAATATTCAGGGTCTGGCAGAAGTCACACCTTTTTCTTTAAGTTTACCAGCTTAAAAAAGGGGCATTACTTCTGTCAGACCCTGTATTTGGGGAATGGAGATATTGCTATCAACACTGTGATCAGTGATAACCTCTCTGGCATGGGGACATTGAAGCCAAGACCTGAAGGGTGGAGAGCAGTGAGGAAGACTTGTGTCACTGATTGAACACTTATGACTGGAACATAGAGAGGGGTAGTGTAGCACAATCTATAGTTACAACAGTAGGTGGGATCCTCACCTGATGAACACATCCCACTCCAAAGAGGGGGAAAAAATGACCTATATTTATAGACAATATTAACTGTTCTTACTTTTGTATTTGTTTATTTTATATTAATTCAGATTGAACTATTATATATCTCATTCAGATTGCAAATATTTATGCAATGACTAAGTGTCACATTTGTGTTGAGCACACAGTGGTTAGCCTAATCAGACATAGGACATCCCCTCATTAGCTTATAATTCTTTGGGGGTGTGGAATTAGGCAAATAATTACACAAGTGCTTTATTACACATGATTAGGGGTATAAAAAGAAAGAGTGGAGAGTTGGGATTATATCTTGAGAAATATTGCTGACCAAGTGGGTTATAATCTGAGTCTGGAAGGTAGAATGAGTTTAGGTTCAGGAAAAAATATGTCTGATGGGGTGGTCATGACAAACAAGAAGACCCTGAGATGGAGAGAATGTGGAGCATTTGGGGGAAAAAATACAACAACGACTAAAAAGGCCAAGAGCCAGATGGTATAACGCAAGGTTGGAAGATTTGGGAGGGTGCAGATCACATGGGGTTTTCTATCCTGTACTAAGAACATTTTTTATGTCAAAGAGGTACAACTAAAAGATCTTTAAAAAGGGAATAGAATGTTTCAGTTGATGTTAAAATTCTGGAAACTACAAGGCATGAAGAATGGAGGGAACGGAGGGACTAGTTGGGTGACAGACACACAGGAGGTAGAGGACAGTGGCCTGGCCATGGTGGGGCTGGTGGATACATAAGGAAGGTAGGAAGGAGAATCTCTAAGCTCAAATATGATTCCTCTTTCTCTAAATACCTAGCCCAAACTCTCTCCCACCTTGTATCAGAGGTCCTTTGTCCACCATAGGGCCCTCATAGAGCCCCTGTGACCCCCTCATAAAGCGCCACCATCTCGGAGTCACTGTTTCAAGCCATCACCCACACCAGCCTTTCAAGCAGACACGGATTCTAATCCTCGATGACACACATCCCTTCCTTTGTTTTCTGTTTTCCCTTCAAAATCAGGGAGTTATTCTAAATGATCTCACATTTCAAAACTTCAAAATGAGAGTAGGATTAGGATTTTTTAAATAGATGAAAACAAAATAAATATTTTAAAGCAAAGCCTATGGATTTCCACAAAGCATCTTTTTCCAATAATGGGGCTTCAGTGTCCTTCGCTGAGTTGGCTGAAACATCTCTAAGATTCTTCCCAGGACTAATAGTCTGTGAATGAAGGCAATTGAGTGAGATGGCAAGTTTCCCATAGGAGTTCTGTTTGTCCAGCCTCCCTTTCCCACTCTCGCACAGCACACCTGTGTTCTCTAGTACTGGCAGGGGCTCCTGACAATGACGGCTGGGATATGCACAGTTCTGGTCCCAATGCTTTGTGCAGCGGGGAGCTGTGAGAGCTTTTGTGAGATGGGGGTATGATCCTGTCTATGTTTAGATTTTCCTAATAAAGTTCAGAGGTGGCCTAACTGTCTGTGAGTGTGATTCTAATCGTATCATTCTCTTCAACTGAATTCCAGGTGAAATGTCCGTATAAAAAAGTAGACTTGCATTGGTTCAAAGGAACAGTCAACCCCTGCCCTGGGGTAAATCAACCCATCTGCGGCACCAATTTCATCACCTATGAAAACCCTTGCATCTTGTGCATTGAGAGCTTGTGAGTACCATTGGGGGAAAAGAAAACACTGGACAAGCTTTGTGCACAGTAATTATTATATTCTCTACCTCTTCTACATCAGGCTTGCTGCCAGGAACTTGCTCCCGTTGGCTCACGTAATACTCTGTCTCTCCTCAGAAGGGCACAAGCTCATGTGAAGCTCCCACTGGAGTAGAAAGCAGATGTGATGTGCTCAGTGGCGTTTCTCAGGCCCTGTTCTCTCTCTGAGCCTTCATGTCACCTGAAGCTTCAAATACCCCTTCAGGTCCTGCAATTTTTTGACTTTAAGGCAAATTTGGATTTGGCCTTCTCTCAGATATCTTCAGTCTCTTATGTGTCTGAAACTTTGAGCTAGGAGGAGGTGCCAGCAAATTTGAGTCCTTTAGCTAAGAATGAATGTTTAGGGTTTTTTTCTTTTTCTTTCTTTCTTTCTTTCTTTCTTTCTTTCTTTCTCTCTCTCTCTCTCTCTCTCTCTCTCTCTCTCTCTCTCTCTCTCTCTCTCTCTCTCTCTCTCTCTCTCTCTCTCTCTCTTTCTTCTTTTTTGGATTTGTGAGACATGATTCTGTGATTAGATACAGAGGCCTCACAAATCCTGACTTCAGGTTTGATCTCTGTATAAGCCAGTGAAGTTTGCCGGGAGAAAAATTCTCATGGCATCAAGACTGGAGGCCTCATTCTAACAATTATTTTGTGATTCTGTGCACAAAGCAATGACAGCAGTGTGTAAACCCCAGGTTATCTGCACTAATAGGCAATTCAGCCCAAGTATGAGAGTAGTGACAGCTAAGATGAGGGTTGATATGCCACACATACCACAAACTAAGGACTAATTCAATAATCTGTTTTTCAAAGACATTGTAACATAGGTCATATCTTCAGTAACATCTTAGAATCATCAAAGAGTAACTGTGTAAGAAACCCAATAACTTGACTTTTGTCTTTAGTCAATTCCCCCTTATGCTCTGGTTCTTAGTTTCCTCAAATATAAATAAGGGTGATAGGTAAGGTGATATTTAAAGTATTTTTGTAGCTTTGACATTCTATTATTTGACAAAATGTTTGTTCTGACTCTTCCTTTAGGAAATCTCGGGGGAAAATTAGGTTTCTTCATGATGGGAAATGCTAACTGGATGGACTTGGACGTGAAAGAAGATGCCTTCTTTTTCTATCAGGACAATCCTCCTCTACAACTCACTGTCCTTTACCCCTCCCTGCATATGTTCCTGGTGACAGAGAGCTGCCCTTACAGAGCTTATACGACAGAGCTAAAGGTTCCTTTTTTAGACCTCTTCCCTCATTGATTTACTGTGTTCCATATTCTCCCTAATAAATAAAATTTTCTATAAGTCTGATTTCACTTGGGTTTCATATCTGTGTCTCAAGTCTCAGAAGTAGAACAAATTAACCATTTGAACCAAGGGTCAAAGACAAACACTGGGATTAATCAGCTCTCTGATATTGTGAACAGTGGCATTATTTATGTAAAGGCTCCAGGTGTCTTCCTTTGACATTAAACAACAACAACAGAACACCAACAACTGGAACTATGGAGCACTGTGCTCTTTCTGGCCACTCTTATTGCTCACTTTCTGCAAACTCCTCATTGAATAGCCTCATTTTTAAGACTCAGTCTTGAAACAGAGGCATTTACTCATTTCATGTCTGGCTTAAATGAACAGAGCTCAACACTTTCATATTGGTTGCACTTTTTTTCATAGAAGGAGGCTAAATCAATGATATCTGTAAATGTCCCATTGGTCATTGGTGTTTTTAAATAAGAGACGTGTTCTTCTTTGGGGTGTGTGTGTGTGTGTGTGTGTGTGTGTGTGTGTGTGTTTTAATATGGAGAGAAGACTGGATATACTACTGTGCTCTCTTCTGAGAGTAGCTTGCTCCCTAAGGTCTTGAGTAGGAACATTCTTCCTCTTCTGAATATCCTGTAAGACTATAGTCAGAGTGTTTCTATGCTGTGTGAGCTCTTTGACCTTAACTACCATGCTGAGTACATGAGGAATCCATGCTCCAATGAAAATGAAACAGTCCCCTTTGGTCTATCATTTTTAGATTATGGAAAGCAAAAAGTTCTGGGGAAAATGAATTGTTCTCTCTCTCTTTAAACTGTATCAGGTTCCATTGCTCCCAGTCCTGGGCCATATGCAGGAACATCAAGAGCTCTGGGAAGAACTCTTTACCAACACGATCACTTTGACTCCCTGCTCATAAATCCTTTCTTCTGCAATAATTAATCTGTATTAATGTCATTCAGTAGATTTTATTCATCTCAAATATTTTAATTTTATCTCACCAAGTTTGATTTATATTTTTCATGTTTCTAACTTAAAAAAAAAGTTATTGTACTATATCACAACTAATGATGTACAACCATGGAGACTGCCCTGGCCCCCCACTCTCTCTCTCACTCTCTCTCTCTCTCTCTCTCTCTCTCTCTCTCTCTCTCTCTCTCTCCTCAAACACTAAAATAAGTCTTTTAATAAATGAAGAAGAAAAAAAGTTATTATAACTTGAATGTAGTTACAATAATTACTTTTTATAACTTTATCTGCTCATTTGAATATCTTTCAGTTCTAGGTCTGTTTGGGTTTATTGATTTCCTTCTTACTATGGATTGCATCTTAGGATACCTGACAGTGTGAATTTTATCTTGTTTGGTTCTGAGTGTTTATTCTAGGAATATTCTTGAGTTTTATTCTGAGACACAGCTTAATTGCATAGAAATAATTTGACCCTCTGGTCAGTGGTGAGGTGAGGCCAGTGTAGCATTCACTAAGTAGGCTAATTATCCCTCATGACTGAGGCAAGACCCTTCTGAGTACCCTATTCAATGCTCCATGATTTATAAGGTTTTGTAGTCTGGCTGATAGGAACAGGCAGCAATACCAGCCCTCTATGAGATCTGGGCTCTGTTATCTCTAATCCTCTCTGGTGCTTCTTTCTTGGCTTTGGGTAGTAGTTTCCTTGCACCAATCAGTCATCCCATCAGCTGAGCCTTCTGCCTAGCTCTCCAGTGCTGTGGTCTTGCAAACTAGCGCTACTTTGATCCTTCTCCTCTCAGCTCCCCCTTTAATTCGGGAAATCCACTTGCTCCATTTGAGTTCATCCTTCCTATTCCCAGAATATCTCACAATGAAGAAACCAAGGCCCGGGGAAGCCGGGATGGTTCCGTGGGTTAAGCGCTCACTTTGCAGCGCCAGGGACCGAGGATTGAATTCCGGCCCCGGCCCCGGCCTGTGCAGACCCATATGCTGAACTGGGGAGTTCCCCCAGTTCAGTTCTCTCTCTGTCTCTGTATCTCTCTCTCTCTCTCTCTCTGTCTGTCAAAAACAATAAAAAAAGAAAGAAAGAAAGAAAGAAAGAAAGAAAGAAAGAAAGAAAGAAAGAAAGAAAGAAAGAAAGAAAGAAACCAAGGCCAACCAGAGAGCTCACTATATTTACTCCCCATCTATTAGGAATCACTCTTTCATGGCCTGATGTCTCTGGTTTCATATATTTTTTGTCTGATTTTTTGTTGTCTTTTTAGGTAAGAGATATTCTGGTTTCTTTTACTCCATATCATCTGAAAGTCAAAGTCAACTTTATCTTTATTATGTTCTTGTGCAGTTGGCCGTCTGTATCCCCAGGCTCCACATCCATGATTCAACCAACTGCAAATGAAAAATATCAAAAAGACAAGTTACTTTGTTGCTGATGTGTACTATGTAGTTAGGCCTATGATGGATATATCTGTACTAAACATATACAGATTTTTTTATTCTTGTCATGATTACCTAACCAATACAGTATAACAACCATTTACATAGCTTTTACATTGTATTAGGTATTATAAGTAACCTACAGATGATTTAAAATATATGAGAGGATATGAGTAGGTTATATGCAAATACTACACCATTTCATTTAAGGGACTTGGGCATCTGAGGATTTGGGTATCACTGGGGATTCCTGGAACCAACTCCTCTATGGATTCCAAGGGACAACTGTAGTTATGTTTTCCTCTAATACCTTCTAAAGTCTAGACTAGAGTATAATGTTATTATTCTACTGTCTTAAGGAATCTAGATGATAAGATTTTTGCTTTGTAATAATACAAGTCCCCCCCCCCCAGTGGATTAAAAAAGCATTTACTTAAATTTGCTATACACAACAGTAAAAAGAACTTTCATATTAGTATTTTTTCTATCAGTTGATAGTATACATTTCCTAACAGAGAAAGGAGGTCAGCATATTTATTGAAATGTAAGACTTCCCACCTTTCAGTGCAACCCATAAAAACTAATAATTTCTACACATATCTTACTACTGTCGACATGAAGGAGCTTTCCTCTAAGGCAGGGGCATCTGATCTTTTGGCTTCCCTGGGCTGTATTGGAAGAATTGTCTTGGATCACCCATAAAATGCACTAACACTAACGATAGTTGATGAGCTAATAAATAAATAAATAAACCACATACACACACTCACACACACACACTCTCTCTCTCTCTCTCTTTCAAATAATTCTCCTAATGTTTTAAGAAAGTTTACGAATTTGTGTTGGGCCTCATCCAAAGCCGTTCTGGGCCACGTGCAGCCATGGGTCACAGATGGGACAGCGTGCTCTGTTCCTAGCTCTGATAGTCACTGTCTGCTGGTTCATGCGCGCTCTCTCTCCTGGCTCCTCCCTCTCTCTCTCTGGCAGGTGTTTTGAGTCTTGAAATCTCTCTGTCTGTGTCTCTTTGTTGTTTATCCTCTCATTATTAATGAGTCCCAGGTTTTTGTCATTGCTATCCTCTCTTTCCCCAACCTACATTCTCTGTTTGATGATCTCACATCTTTAATTAGTCTATTGCCTGCAGATTTATAACTCACGTGTCACCATCACAAGACTGTACCCATCTTATAGTATCAGATACTAGATGTTTTAATTTCTTTGGCTCACAAAATCTTAAGATCAATCTATCAAATATAAGTCCTTTTTCTATCTAACTGTGCTCCTTCACATTTTAATTTAATGAAAGTTGATGTCACTATTCTCTCTGAGTCCTTTCTCAATTAAAAAAAAAACACAAACATTTCAGGGGATGCTGAGGTAGCTCAACAAGTTGAATGCTTGACTTATAGCCATGATGTTGGGAATCAAATCCGGCCCCACCCCTGCAGATCCACATGCTGAACTTCGTTGTGCAATTGGTAACCTCCAGGATGGCAGCAAAGGTTCTTGCTTCCCATGAGGGAGGCCCCCAGTTCAATTACACCCCATGCAATACCCCATCCACCTGTGTGAAATGAAACTATGTCAAAAAACTAATGATGCACAACTATGGAGATTGCTGTGGGCCCTCCTCTCTTCTCTCTTTCTCTCTCTCACCATCTCTCAGACAATAAATATATAATTTATAAATATTTCTTATTTTATCTTGTATATAATTTAACCCATGGCTATATATTTAATCCTTTACCATGTTTTAATAGGTTATTTTATTCTTCTTCTTAACTGTTACCTCGGCCTCCATTTTATTCTTCCGACCATAATTCTGTCTCTATTACAGTATTATTAAACTAAGACCTGTTTAAAGATCACTATCTTAATATGACTTACAAAACACTATTTTACCTGCTACAGGCATTCAACTCCCTAAAATTGGACTTCAACCATAATGAATTCTTATAGGGCTTGTAATCAAGCCTATTTGCCCACAAGGTGGCAGTAAAGCCCTACCGTTTAAACCAACAACTGAGTAGATAAGGTCAAATCGTCACTGATCACTGTGATTTTGAGTAAGTTGCTAATACTCTGAGCCGTAGATTTGTCATCACTTAAAATAATGGTAATAATAGCACATGCCTTATTTTGAGAAATGAAGCTTCAAAAAAAGTTTAAATAGAGGTGTCCAGTGAAAAATGGGGGCAAAATCTCACAAAGAAGGAAAGAGCCCACTTTTCCTTTCCTTCCTTCCTTCCTTCCTTTCTTTCTTTCTTTCTTTCTTTCTTTCTTTCTTTCTTTCTTTCTTTCTTTCTTTCTTTCTTTCTTTTTCTTTCTTTCTCTTTCTTTCTTTCTCTTTCTTTCTTTCTTTTTCTTCTTTTTCTTCTTTAACTGTTAAGTTTATGTGGATGACATTGGTTGGTAAAAATTACACAGGGCCCTCTTTCATTGTCTACTTATGAATCTCCATTCCAGAACCAAATTAAGGGAAAGATTTGGGGATGGAAAGAGATTGCAGTACTTTCTGCTGTTATTTTTCTTCTTCCCAGGAAGGTGAAATCTCCTAACACACTCCATGCTGAACTCTTACTCAGGTCTCATATTGGATGGGAGAGTTGAAAATGTTTCCAACTACTGGACTACACATTGCTGTTACAATCCTATGAAGTTCCTTTCTTTTCTTTTTTGTTTTTTACCTGCTTTTTGCCCAAAGAAAGTCAGTCAATTCGAAGAGACAGACTTGTGTAATCTGGTTATCATCTATTTTCCAAACAAAAATTAGAAATTACTTGTAGTATGATTATGTGTAGGCAGCCAAAGAAGTTTATTGCAATAACATGCAAACAGAAAAACATATACTGTAGCTAATACTTTTAATTTAAATTTAAAATTTGCATTTTAATATTTTACTTTAAAAAAGTAATATGTACTCTTTAACAAGAATTCAAAATACAGAAAAGTACATTTTAATTAAAAAGTAAAATTATGCAAAACATTACAACCAAGACATACTGTCATTACATGTAGATAAAACTCTTTCCTGAGTCCTTTCTCTCTATTTCTCTTAATGACTAAGTACATAGACTAAGTGTGATGTAAATGATATCATAAAAAAAGGATCGTACTATACATGCTACTTCTGAAATGAGAGCTTACTAAATACAAGATCAATATACCAATAAAGAAGAAATTACATTCTGAATGTGTACCATTAATACATTGAAAGTAAAATTTATTTTAAAAATATTATTTTCAAAAATAACAAATATATAAGGAAAAACATCTCTAACAAACAGTATATATAATCTTGACCCTGAATATTATAAAATATTAATCAAAGATTTTAAAGAAATCTTAAAGCATGGAAATATAATACATACCCATTCATCAATTAAAAAATTCAATATTGTAAAGAGGTACATTTACTCTATCTCAATTGCCTTATAGATTCAATATAATCTTATTCAAATGAGTAATAGTGTATTTAATAACAGTGTGATTTTCAAATTTGTGTGAAATTCTAATAGGAATAAGGAATAGACAAGGTAATATTGAGAAAGAACAAAGCTGGAAGTCTACACTACCAGGTAGCAGGACATCCTCAAGCAATAATAATAAAGAAAATATATTGATGCAAAGATAGACAAACAGACCAGTAGAATAAAATTTAGAGTATAAAAATAGACCCACACGGATACGGTCATTTGATTTATGACAAAAAGACACCACAATAAAATTATGAAAGGATGTTCTCTTTATTAAATTATGCTAAATCTATTAGATATACACATGGGAGTAAATGAATCTTGACTCAACTTCAGTTTGAATTGATATTCAGAAAGCAAATTCAAAAAATCTTTTGGAAGGGAATATGTCTTCATTAATTTAGAGTAAACAAATAGTGCTTAACAGGGAAAAAAGTACTAAGCATAAATAAAAATTTGGTGAACTATTTATTATTAAAATTAAGAACTTCAGTTCACTAAAATACATTATTAGTAGAGTAAAAGGTAAACCACCAACTAGAAGAAATTGTTTCCAGTACATATCCAATAAGTGGCTCATATCAGAACTACTACAGATAAGATAAAAACAGTCCAATAGAATAGTGTACAAAATATAGAACGAGGGTATCAAAATATCTACTAATATGCATTCTCTTCATTTTCCTTTGCATTTCAGTTGTTTTTGAAGTTATCTGGTTTCTTGCTCTTTTGTTATAATAATCCTGTTCTTGTACTAGGGTGAAGTACTAAGAAAATATAATCTGGTTTCTTGAATTATGTTCACTTTCAGACAGTGTTCATTTATTTTCTTTTGTATGACATCTTGTTTCTTAAATTTTTCTTTGGTGAGGAAGCCGGGATGACTCAGCAGGTTAAGCACTGGCTTTGCAGCCCCGGGGTCTAAGAATTGAATTCTGGGCCTGTGCGGACCCATATGCTGAACTGGGGCTGGGGTGTGGCCCCCAGTTCCGTTCTCACCTGGGCCAATTTCCCATGTGGGAGGTCCCCACCCAGTTCAGCCTCCCGCCTACCTGTGTGGAATGAAAACTGTGGGAAACTGATGAAGTGCAACTATGGAGACTGCTCTGGGCCCTCCTCCTTCTCTCAGTCTGTCTCTGTCTGTCTCTCTGTCAAAAAAAAAAAAAAAAATCTTGAAATTTTTGTTTGGCTAGATTATCAGTATAGACTAGCCTTCTAGTTTTCTCATTTTAATTTCTTTTTTTAGAGAAATTTTAATTAATTAATTAATTAATTTATTTATTTATTATTATTTTTTTTAATATTATTATATTTTATTGTTAAATTTAATGGGGTGACATTGGTTGGTAACAATCAGTTTCCCAAAGGACAACTCCACATCACATCACCCATGCATCGCATTATGTGCCCAGCTCCCAGAATCAGGTCCCCCTCCAACCCGATACATCTGGTGCCCACTCCCCCCTCCCC
>PVKE010017663.1:0-30478 GCA_004027555.1 Craseonycteris thonglongyai
TTAGTTTTTTCACATAGTTTCATTCCACAGGTGGGCTGGGGCTGAACAGGGCAGGAACTGGGTCAGGGTCTCACCCCAGTGAGAAATGAACTGGGGGCACTCCCCAGTTCAGTATATGGGTCCGCAGGGGTCGGGGCTGGGATTCGATCCTTGGTCCCTGGGGCTGCAAAGTGAGCGCTTAACCCACTGAGCCATCCCGGTTTCCCTCAGAAACAGAACATCTTAAGCAAAGAAAACATAACCAGAAACCTAGACGCAGAAGAGATAATAGGTTACACTTGGGGGAACAGTAAGTAAGTAGTTCAGTGACGTGATTGTGAGGGGGCCTGAACCAGAAAGATCTACAATGAGGCTCTGAGGGAAGGAGCCCAAATGAGGGTGTCAGGAGACGCAGGAAGACCAGATGGGAATCAAGGTATCTAGAGAGAGGGAAGATAAAAGAAGAAAAAAATCAGTGTCCACAAGATTCAGCAAGAGGTAACAGATGGAGAACTCAGCAGAAAAGCGAAATGGGTAACATAGGGGGATTTGCATCAGAAAGCTGGTGGTGCCCACTTGATATGGTATCGAGTGGGAAAGACCAGTGAAGACAGTGTCCCACTGAGACCTATGCCCAAGATGAGGAGATGAACCAAGCACAGCCTGAGGGGCCAGCTGCGGTTGGATGGCTGAACACTAGTTAGTAGAATGAGGGCAGCATAGCAGAAGCACAGGCAATGTGGACATGAGTAGTTGTAGTTACAGCAGTGAGCTAGCTCTCTCCGGGTTCCTGAGAACAAGACAAGCGTGAGGCTATGAGTTAGGCTTTACATGTGCTGGGAGTAAAGTGGAGGATGGCGTCCAATTGCTCAAAAAATATTAGACTGAAACATATTCATATCCCAGGAAGACTAATAAGTTGTTCAAAATGTATTTGTTCAAAATGTTTTTGTAGGGAAGGTTGACTACTGCCTGAGGAAGCGAGAATCATTTTCCCTCTATGGTCCCAGCGATTCAGCTGTGGCTGCACACAGTGAGTCCCAACACCACACTTAACAAGACCTATGCTTTCTTCGATGGGAGTAAGTTGAACACATTGTTTAAGGTCCCGTCCTATTTACCACCTCAAGAATGTTAGCACTATCCCTCCTGACTTCATACAGTGGTCTTCTGGATGAAAGTTGCAACAAATATAATTTTCTTCATTAAGTGACATTTCCAGTGCTGTTTTAACTAGGAGTGATATAAGAAATTGATTAGTAATTAGTACTGCGCAGATACCACAGACCAAAGAGAATGGTGGCTGCCTTAGTGTGTAGCAAGGCCTGCATGCCCTGCCGAGCCAGGCATTAAATCTCTTGTTTCTGGTTGGTGAAGTTCAGAGTGGGGTAGGGCGAGATCAAGTGAGGAGCTTCTGGAAGTCCCAGGGAAGAAACTAAATGGACCAAGATAATGGTCTGGAGACTTGTGGGCTCAGAAACAACGTATGGAAGCATTTCAACATTGTAGCAACTAGAATAACGACACTGTGCATGTCTGTTAACTATTAACTGCGGTTTTGACACTCATCAAAGGTTAGTGACCTGGAAAACTACTTAGCTCTCCTGTTTTTGAGTCCAGCTCTGGGCTTCAGTGGTGGTGAGAGATATGCAGGGGCAGAAAGACAGAGAGGTAACCCACAGGTGCTGTGTCAGGATTAGACTTGAGGAGAACATAGCACAAACACATATATATATATGTGTGCATGTGTTTGCACTAGTTACCAGAGAACTGAAAATTCCTTTTTTCTGCATCTTTCTATTCCCTTTTACCTGGACCAAGAGAGAGGTATTTGGGGCTCAAATTCACTTGACTATAAATGTAGATCTAATTGTGGCTCAAGCTGTTGAGTAAGAGAGGTGGAAGTAACCCAAGGGTAGCCAAAGTTCTGCTGCAATTGCCTCTGGTAGTAAGCCAAGTTTTTAAAAAATGCTATCACCCTTGTTTTTGGAGCAAAGTGCCTGGTTTCTGTGAGTCCTGGGAAAGAATGGTAGCCTTTATCCTAAAATCAGAGGTTACTATGCAATTCACTAGGGAAGCTGCTTCGGGAGTCTTGATCTGGTCACATCTCTGCTCACCCATTTGGGCTGATTTGGGCTGATTTTTTCTCCATAGCCTTCTTTTTGTTTTATTTATTTATTTTTATTGTTTTTGACAGAGAGAGACAGAGACAGAAAGAGACAGAGAGAAGAGGGAGGGCGCAGAGCAGTCCATAGCTGTACACCGTTAATTATCGACATGGTTTCATTCCACATAGGTGGGCAAGGGCTGCACAAGGTGGGAACTGGGCTGGGGGATTCCTGCATGGGAGCCTCGCCCCCTTGAGCCAGGGGCCGATTTGGGGGGCAAGAACCGAACTAGGGCCTTCCACATGGGAGGCACACCCCAGTTCAGCATATGGGTCCACAGGGGCCGGGGCCGGGACTCGATCCTCGGTCCCCAGGGCTGCAAAGCAAACGCTTAACCCACTGAGCCATCCCAGCTTCCCCCTTCATAGCCTTCTTGATACATGGTTGTTTCAAGAGTGAGAGATACAATGCATCCTGTCCAAGTAGTTTTGACAGAATTATTGTTTACATTCTTGCAGCTCAATGTCATTGGATATTAATTCAATTTTCCTCATCATTGATTGAAAGCAGTTTTTCATAGACAACAAGGTTTAGTCAGGAGTAGCATCATTACATTTGTTGTAATAATAATGATTTTGATGCAACATATGGTTTGTTCTCCAATTATGTTTCTTCGATGCTGATTTTCACATGTTAAAATATAAAATGAGGCATATTGATCTTCTTAAGCTTATTTGAGCAACAGTCTATTTGAATTGAGTAGCATTAAACAGTTGAAAGTGGTTAGGAGCAACAGAAGCTAGGAGGAAGATTTTTATAGAGAAGAGGTGAAAGCAAAGTAAAGATATTATTTGATTGCCAGTGGCTTAAGTGGTTGCATTATTTGGGAAAGCCTCTTTGGCTCTTTTGGTTTCAATTTCTTATCCTTGAGGCATTTATAGGCCTAGGTTTGCTTACCTCAGCAGCTAAGGAACTAGGACCACTTCAGACTGATGGTTTCTTTGTTTAATTAACTTAACACATGTGCTTTGTAAATTGGAGAACGAGGTCAGTGTATCATAGTTGTGTGGGTTCATGCAAAAATTTCCCCAGCATCCTAATGTTTTAAAGCCATCAGAGCCAAGCTTTCTCAAAATTAGAGAAAAAACTCCACTGTATATTAAGACTTTAAGATAAAAGCCAAAAGTCCTGCAGAAATGCCTTTCCTTTGGGCAAAATGTGGCTTGTTTGGTGACTTTAAGATCCACTATATTTTCAGGATGCCAGGATAGCTCAAGCCATTGAGTGCTTGTTTCAAAATTACCAGGCCCTGGGCAACTTCCAGCCCTGGCCCACATGCTGAACTGTGGCATACTGCACAAGCAGGAGGCCCCCGGTTTGGTTCCCACTCCATGCCACCCCAAATTTACATCTGCACTGACCAGCGTGGAAAATGAACTTTGCCTTTCTAAGTTTATAACATGAGTAAGTACAACTCATGTTACTGAAACCCTTGCTGGGGGAAAATGGGTCCACTGGGCCAAATTAAGTTGATCATACCTCCCCCTTTTTCCCTAACAGGTACCTTTTGTAGCTTTCAGTTTTACATTTGTCCCTCTGCACTTCTAAAAAAAGTATACAAGGCATTGATACTGCTTTTTGAATAATTTTTTGAGCTCTGTAGTGTGTATGTTAATATGTGTGAGGTTAATTGGCAAATTTAGCCTCTCTGTCTTGACCTCATATAATCAGATTTACCTGCAGGTGTCTGATTTATTCTTACTGTAGTCTAGATCCTGTTCTCTACCTTCTGCCTCCAGGTTGTTTCAAACCAGGGCAGAGAGCAAACAACATCTTCTCTGGAATAGTGGCCGCAGTCCTGTCCTTAGAGCACACATGAGCCTTTCCTTCCTTTGTGAACTTCTAGACCTGAAAATGGATTTGTTCCGTCTCCCAGCTCTGTCCTGTGAGTGAATTAAGGAGCATAATTTTACCACCTAAGAGAAATGCATTCATAAACAATCTCTAGAAAATATAATTTAAAGTCATCTACAGTCTACTACATATCATTCTGCCTTATTGTTTTTCGAGGTGAATGAATCATAGATAATTGTAAACAGGTTAGCCATGAAAGTTCCTGCAGCATGTGCAGAACTCAGATTTAAGGCCATAACAATTTCATGTCATTCACATTACAAATCTGAACATTATAAAACTGAAAACTATTGGGTTGTAATAGGGCTTTTTGAGAAGTCTATTTTAATTGTCAGAATTAAATATGAAATTTTGCATCTAAAATAAGTTATTTTTTCAATACCATTTTGCTGTTGATAGAGGTGCTATATCTTTCTAGTTAAAATTTTAGGTATTAATTTTTTGAAATAATTATTTCAAAACAAACCTAAGAACATAACTTTCTTAAGTTACAAACCTAACATTGTGAAAATAAATCATACCTTTTTTTTTTTTTCTTCTATGACTGACTTCTATCCTGAGTCCCAAATCCACCCAATGATAGACACTGACTTTTAGCAATTTAGGAGTGAAAACAGGGTTTTCTTAGTAAATTCTGAAATTTTATTTATTTTTTTTTTTCAGGGTTTATCTACTATTTGGAGGTGGGAGGAGAGATTTATGTTACACCCAGACTGAAGAGGTAGGAGGTAGGGATCTGGCCCTCAGCATTAATCTTTGCTGGCGTTCCCTTCTCGTAATAGCAGGATTATTCATCTATGTTATCTCTGCCAGATTTCGTGCTTCCTGACTATATGAGGCCAGAAAACTTTAGCAACACTCTACTTGTTGCAGCAAATTAGGGAATCTAATGTCCTTGCCCGTTGTAATAAAAGTAGGAGTTTGGAAGTTAATCAAGTTTAGGCTTCTCCCACAGAAATAATTCAATAAGTATTTATTATATGAATGAATGAATGAATGAATGAGTAATGCCTCTATTGCTACATGTTTGAGGGCCAGGAGCCTCTTTGCTTCCCTCTGCTCATGACAGAACCACTGTAGTTTGATCACTTGTTCTTTTCTCCTCGGCTATCAGAGGGCTTGCTGCTTGCTTTCCAGACCATCACTTCTAATCGATGTCCTTGCCATTGGTGTCCTTTCTTCTTCCTATTTTTTATTTCTTTTGTATCTCCTCTGGCTCTTGTCTTTTGTCCTAAGTTCCTCAGCTTTCCTAAGAAAAGATCGTATCTCATTGCCATTTTCAGCCAGAGTGGTCATGCACTCCTGGCCCTAGCACAAGGCACATAGTTGAGTTCTTCGGCTCCTCTTGGCTGTACAGCTGCTACTTCAGTCCTGGAATGGCCTGTCATTATAATCGCTCCAGTTCCAAGGCTTGAAAGGCAGATTGCCCAGAAACAGATAGTTCTCACTGTCCTGGATTGAATACATAAAGTAAACCAGCATCTACATGTAGGTCAGCTGCATCATGCCTTGAGGCTGTTTGGATACAATCCTAGAAGACCAAGACTGTGAAAAGACAGAAACCAAAGAAAGGCAGTATCTGAAAAATGTTTGACACTATATATCAAACAAGCATTCCAGGCTAACTACAGTAGTAGGCTGTGCCAAATATTGATCTGTCTTCAGAAGGTGTTTGCGGAAGGGTCTAGTCTAGACTTTTGTTTTCCTCAGTGTTTAGTTTACAATCTAATTAAATTCTCATGTCCCTATTCATTCTTCATCAGTGAAAGGAGACAGAGGTTGCAAGACCTGGTGCCGTCTGATTAAGGAAGCCAAGTTTACCCACTTCTCAAATTGATGCTTCAACAGAGACAGAATTATTGCTTAGAAAATTACTTTTAAATAATCAACTCTCAGTCATATCTCCAATTAGAAGGAAAGTTTATTTAATTATTATAAAGCATTAATTAAATATAGACTATGATTTAATTATCCTAGGCTTTTAATAACCTGAAATGCTTTCTTATTGAAAATAATTTTCAGGAATGCCATTTATATATTAAGTAGATATTTTGGGGGGAACGGAAAGAAACATGAAAAAAAGATCAAATAGATGTTTTGAGGGAGTAGAAAGAAATGTAAAAGAAATTGAGCACACCAAAATGTTTTTTGACTTCCTCAACCTCTACGATTAGGTCTAGGTCTCTAGAGCAGCAATTTACACAACGTGCACCATGGGACGCTAATGTGTGGTGGCAGGAAAGACTCAGGGGAGGCTTCTGTGGACAAATAGATTGGGAAAGCAGTGGCCTAGAGAGGTTTTAGGAGTTTAGTTTTGAATGTTTATATTTTAAAAGAGCCTTTAGTCACATACTAATATGGAGTATAAATCTCCAAGAGAAAGAAATGCATATAGGGTTATTTAAACAGAATGTTAGATCTTGCTGTCCTGGTGTTTTATGTAACACATTCTGGGGAGTTTACGCAATACAAGTCATAAAAGTAATTATCAGGACATATTTAAATATGGTGTTTAAAGTAAAAGGACAGTTAAAAATTTACAACGGAGTAACAGAAAGGCATAGTGAGCTGTACTGAAGCAAATATACTTGGTACAGCTTTACCACAATCCACTTACATATGCGTTAGGCTTGCCAGTTTTACTAGGTTACTAAGTTAAATACACAATGTTGAAGTATACATTTAGCAGAAAATTTGAAGAGTTATTTTGAAAAATCAGTAATATGTAATAAAAATCAATCTTCTTGAGTTTCTTGTTGTTCAAGCAAGTTAAGAGTTTAATAGATTGAACTTCTATAGAGGAAGCTTCTATTTCAATGTTACAATATATAGTAATTACGAAATTAAGCTTAAAGAATTCATAGGGCACTTCTCCCAGATTTTGAGTTCTTTATTACAATAGGAAGCTTTCGTCAGGAAAAAGTTCTCATATGCAGTGTTTTAGCATTTATTTCTCTCAACTCTTCTTATTTACAAATATTGGTTTTCAGATTATCTTTATCCAATACATTTTAAAAGACATTTGTCTCATTTGGATTTAACTTTTATTTATTTATTTATTTGTTTGTTTATTTATTTATTTTTATTTATTTATCTGTGTGTTTGTTTGTTTTTGTTAAATTTATTGGGGTGACATTAATTGATATCAGTTCCAGGTATACCTTTTACATTACCTTGTCTATACATCGCATTATGTGCTCACCACCCAGAATTAGCTCACTTTCCATCACCGTATGTTTGATTCCCCCGCTCTACCCCCCCACCCATCTCTCCCACCCACCTCCCCACTTACCCTTGGTAACCACTAAACTATTGACTGTGTTGATGAGTCTTTGTATCTTTGTTCCTTTCAGGTTTATATTCCACCTATAAGTGAGGTCATATGTTTCTTGATTCTTTCATTCTGATTTATTTCGCTTAATAAGATGTTTTCAAGGTCTGTCCATTGTCACAAATTGCTGTATTTCATCTTTTCTTATTGCTGAGTAATATTCTATTGTATAAATGTACTACAACTTCTTTGTCCAGTCCTCTATCAGAGGACACTTCGGTTGATTCCATGACTTGGCCACCGTGAACAGTGCTACGATGAACATTGGGGTACATGTATCTTCGCAGATTAAGGTTTTCAGGTTTTTTGGGTAGATACCCAGGAGAGGTATTGTTGGGTCATATGGCAATTCCATTCCTAGTTTTTTGAGGAATCTCCACACTGCCTTTCACAGTGGTTGTACCAATTTACATTCCCACCACCATGTGAGGGTTCCTTTTTGTCCACAGCCTCTCCAGCACTTGTTATTCCATGTCTTGTTGATTATAGCCATTCTAACAGGTGTGAGGTGGTATCTCATTGTGGTTTTAATTTTCATTTCCCTAATTAATAGTGATGTTGAGCATTTTTTCATGTATCTGTTGGTTGTTTGTATGTCTTCAGGAGAGAAGTGCCTGTTTAGGTCTTCTGCCCATTTTTTAATTGGATCGTTTGTTTTTTTATTGTTGAGTTATATGAGTTCTTTATATATTTTAGATATTGGCCCCTTATCAGAGGCATTGTTTGCAAATATTTTCTTCCATTCAGTTGGTTTTCTTTTTACTTTGTTGACAGTGTTCTTTGCTGTGTAGAAGTTTTTTAGTTTGATATAGTCCCATCCATTTATTTTTGCTTTTACTTCCCTTACCTTTGGGGTCAAGTTTATAAAGTGATCTCTGAGCCCAAGGTCTATAAGTTTAGTGCCGATGCCTTCTTCTATGCACTTTATAGTTTCGGATCTTATGTGGAGGTCCTTAATCCACTTTGAGTTAATTTTTTTATATGGTGACAGTTCACAGTCCAGATTCATTCTTTTGCATGTGGTTCCAATTTTCCCAGAACCATTAACTGAAGAGGCTTTCTTTTCCTCATTGTATATTTTTTGCTCCTTTGTCAAAGATTATCTGTTCGTATATTTGTGGGTTTACTTCTGGGATTTTGATTCTGTTCCATTGTAAACTTTGAGGAATCAAATGCATTAGTATCCAGGCTTACCTGGGAGGAGGCTCAGACATCACAGCCCTTCCCCGTTTGTTATTTCTGATTCTTCTGCCTTTCGTGGCTACTTGTTGTAGCTACAGTATCTTGTCTTCTTTACTGGATCAAGGATGAGTACTTGAAAATAAACAAACCTAGCTTCCATAGTGTGTGGATCAATAACTCTTTTTAAATGTTTGAGCAATTTCTTTCCAAAGGAGGTAGAGAGTGCCAGAAGCTACACTGGGTAGAATTCTGGAAACAAGGCTTGTTTTGAGCACTCTATTTGTCCTCCACTCCACCTGCGGCCCTCTCTTACACCGTCTCCCAGCAGCACAGAGTACCTTTGAGCAACCATCTGGTTGCTCAGTGTTTTCCCGCTGGACTCTCCTACCAGGCCTGCCCACTAATGGGTTTTCTTACTTCTCTCAGGGACTGGAGCATCTGATACACTCAATCAAATGAAAATGTTACTACATTAATGAGGCACCATATTTTTTAGGGCTTTTTTGTTTGTTTTTAATCACATATCAAAAATTGCTTGTGACTAGCATAAGCAAAAAAATATATATATTGGAAGGAAAATGAGAAGAATATCTCTGAGAATTTAAGAAAGATTTGTAGAGGGTGGGGGTATAGCTCAGTGGTGAGAATTTGACTACAGAAATTGTTGTACTACTTAGCCGTTGGAAATGCAGGAAACATGGCAAGAAGTGAGCTTCACTCTTAACTGAGGAGCCAGCAAAGTGACTTATGTCCATTGGTTTGGTGGAACTGGTTCACAGTGATTTGGGAGAGCCTTTAAAATGTCAGAAGTTTTGCAAACTGAATGAAATGACATTGGTAGATTAAAATTGGTTATCTTTTTTTTTTATACCAAGGACATTGGCAAATGCTAAAAAAAACATTACCAGCACACAACCAGCCATTCAGCTCTAACTTTGTCCAGAAATTCAAATTCTAAGGAGAGATTATTGGAATGATACAGTCTAACGGTCCACTTCTGCATTATAGTATGAATGGCCAGGAAGATAGAATTATAATACATAAACAAAACAAACCCTCTGTACGTATGAATGATGCTCTAAGAGAAAACGATTTTATGAACTGGGCTGCCACCCAAGCATTTTCTGTACAGTCGCTATTCCTTTTTCAGATCACATACTTGTATTTTAACCAGGGTTAAGCAAATAGGAAATTAGGAGATATGACACATGCCATCAATGCTTGTGAATTTATGTATCCAGCCATGACTGTTAAGTGCTGCCCCTACTCCAGTGGTTCACAACTGACTGCCCATTATAATCATCTGGGACCTTTTAAAATAGACAGATGCCTAGGTCCCATCAGACATTTTGCTTTAATTGAGTATCGGTGTGTCTTTATTTTTTTTTTAAGATTTATTTTTTTATTGTTTTGACAGAGAGAGACAGAAATAGAGAGAGAAAGAGAGAAGGGGGAGAGGGCCCAGAGCAGTCCCCATAGTTGTACATCATTAGTTATCAACAAGGTTTTGTTCCACACAGGTGGGTGGGGGCCACACAGGGGACTTCCAGCATAGGAGGCATGCCCCCCTCCAGCCAGGGGCCGAACCTGGGGGCAAGAGCTGAGCTGGGGGCCTCCCTCATGGGAAGCACACCCCAGTTCAGCATATGGGTCCCCACAGGCCAGGACAATGATTTGATCCTCAGTCCCCAGGGTTGCAAAGTAGCACTTAACCCCCTGAACCATCCTGGCTTCTCCATCAGTATGAATTAAAAGCACCCCATATATGGAGATTATGCACTGACATTAAAGTTCTCAGGGAAGTGAAATATTTGATATTTTCACTTGCTACTAAATTAGAACTATTTTCTATAGACTTTTACACTACCATATATGGCAGACTTAAATTTTGTATTATGTCATAGACTCTGAAGTGGACCCTGATTCATTGTGGAAAAGAAAGAAAGAGTAAAAATAAAGCAATTGATACGCCCTCCAGAGTTAAAGACAACCATGCTCCTGCGGGAGTAAGAAAGTATAATTTAGGACTGAAAAGCAGAAGAGATGGCTCTAGCCTCTTGGCAATGATATGGCAGGTATCCTGTCAGGGTTAATAAGTCATGAAGTCTGTATATAAATCTTAAAAGTTTTGAGACAATACAGATCAGGGAATTTTCACTGTTAGAAAGATAGGTATTCTTGGGAATACTTAAAAACAGTAATTACTCATTTATTGATTCCATTCTTTCTTTAATCCAGAAATTATTTATTGAGCAACTATAATATCTAAGTTTCCATGTTAAGCCCTGGTCATTCTAGCAGAAGAGAAAAGAAATAGATAAGAAACATAGGTAAGATAAAAGTGAATACAATCAAGCATTTAATTGCATATATAAACTGTGCTACAAGAGAGAAGTGCAGATTTTGTGAACCCATACAACAGGAAAAAAGACCTGAGACATTTCTTGGGAAGTCAGATGAGGTCAAGGAAACTTCTAGAAGTGATATATGAGCTAAGACCTGAATATTTATTTATAAGATTGATTAAGAAAATTTGAGAATGGAGATTGCTTCAAGATGATAAAGTATCATATGGAAATGGCTGTTTGGCAGGAAGGTGGCTAATGTATTTGAGGAACAGAAAGAAATCCAGTGTGTCTGTTGGGCAGTGGGTGAGAGGGAAATAAGACTGGTAAAGATTGTTGAAAAATGATAATGCAGGGCCATGTAGACCATGTTGATACATATCCTAAAGGTAATGAAAAACAATAAAAGAATTTTAAGAATAATTTTGTATAATAAAGAATTTGGCTTGTCTTTGTCCCTGTTCTTGAGAAATAACCTCTAAATCTTCTGAATTTCCTGAGTAAAGGAGTACCTTTATTATTCTGGTGGACCCCTTGGACCACACTTGAGTTTATGTTAATGAGGTAACTCAGAATTGGGGCAGGTTACACTGGACAGACCAACCATGTGATCAGAGATTTTGGACTTTGAGCCACAGATACCATGCCAATCTCTGAGGAGAGTCCTGGGGTAGAGATTGACTTCATACATGTGGCCAATGATTCAGGCAATCATGCCTATGTAATACAGCTCCAATAAACTCTCTGATTTTTCGAAGCTTAAATAAATTTTCTGATTGGTGGTACACATTAGCGATGATGGTGACATATCCTTAGGTCACAGAAGCTCTGCATTTGAAACCCTCAGACCATGCCTATGTGTCTCTTCATTTGGCTGTTCCTGATTTACATTCTTTATACTAAGACTGTAATTATAAGTATAATGCTTTCCTGAATTCTGTGAGTCATTCTAGCAAAATATCAAATCTGAGGGGATTGTGGGAATGCATGACTTTGTAGCCAGTTGGTCAGAAGTGTGGGTGGTAGAAAATTCCTAAACTTGTGACTGATATCTGAAGTGAAGGCATTTACACTCACTCCAGATCATTGATGTAAGAACTGCATTGCAAATAGGTGTGTGTGAGTGTGTTGCTTTATTGCTTCCTCTTATTGGTTGTAATCTTTCCATCCAACATCAAGGCAGATTTGTAGCTCATTCCTTGTGTTCTAAAGCCATTTGTTCTTTTTCTCTCTTTTTGATATTTGCCCAATGTATTCAAATTTTGGGTTCATGTTGCTGAATCATTCACTTGTTCAGGAGCAACTTGAGGGTAGGGAGCTCCTCTTCAGATTCTCAGCTCCAATCCTAGGCTATGAATGAATGAATGAATATTTAGGTGAAGGGAGTAGAGGAAAAGCCTTAGTCACTGAACTTCAGCAGGTTTACGGCTTCTTGTATGGCTTCAAGCTATTGTCATGGAGGGACTTCAGATCAAATATATGGACAGTAGTAAGGAAGTAATAAAGCTAGGCAACTTTATTCCACAAATTTAAGAATTCAAATTACAAAGCAATTACTATTGTATTGCTAACACATGCAGGTAGATAAATCTACACCTCTGAACCACCATGTTTCCTGAAACAGTGGAGAAAGAAAGCCTAGATCAAAGTGTGTTTCTCAAGTTATAGTGCTTAGACTACTGGCATCAAAACCCTCCTGAGTGCTGCCTGGTCCATTTCAGGAATCTGGGCCACCTCCTAGCTACTCAGTAGGAACCTCTGGTTGGGCTGGGACCTTGACTTCTGTAGTTGTGACAACCCACTTAACAATCCAGACATTTGCAGATTTCCAGATTACTACTGGTCTACCAGTGATCTGCTGTGGCCTATAAATAATTTTGAAAAACTATGTATCTTCCCAACATCTTAAAAATATAAATCTATACCTAAACTTTAAATAGCTACAGTACTTACTTTTAATTGTTGTGAATGATATAATTTTTGGCATGTTATAAATATTGACACTTAAAACTTTTATATTACATTTTAAAATATGTCCAGTAGAATATGAATGTCATATAAATTTGATAGCTATCATATCTATACTAAAAAGAGGAACACGTTCTTTTTTTAATAGTTTAAAATTTCTCATTTTTCTCCATTTTACTTCTTCCCCAGAATTTGAATGTAATATATTTTCATTTAATGTATTTACTTTATCATAATTTTCTGAAACAAAAACTATATATATAAATGCAAATAGAAATGAACATTTAATTTCCAGTGACTATAGGCTTAAGTATTTAAAAAATCTTATGGTTTTCACTATCACTGCAATCATTATCGACACACCATTGATCAAAACAATCTAAGTATGTTACAAATTTTAACAATTAAATTATTTAACATTATGCATTTTGATAGTAAATGATGTCTTATTTATTTATTTGTTTGTTAAATTTATTGGGGTGACATTAATTGATATCAGTTACATTGTTTCCAGGTGTACAAGTCTACGTTACACTGTCTATACATCGCATTATGTGTTCACCACCCAGAATCAGCTCACTTTCTATCACCGTATGTTTGATTCCCCCTCCCTACTCCCCTTCACCCATCTCTCCCATCCACTTCCCCCCTTACCCACAGGTAACCACTAAACTATTGACTGTGTCCATGAGTCTTTGTTTCTTTGTTCCTTTCAGTTTTATATTCCACCTATAAGTGAGGTCATATGTTTCTTGATTCTTTCATTCTGACTTATTTCACTTAATAAGATGTTTTCAAGGTCTGTCCATTGTCACAAATTGCTGTATTTCATCTTTTCTTACTGCTGAGTAGTATTCCATTGTATAAATGTACAACAACTTCTTTGTCCAGTCATCTATCAGAGGACACATTGGTTGATTCCATGACTTGGCCACGGTGAACAGTGCTGCGATGTCATTTTTTAATTCATATATCTATGTGTAACTCTATTGCTAAAATAAGTCAGGATTCAGCCTCAATTTTATTCCTATTTTATGTAAGTGTGAGGAACTTTGTTTCATAAATTAGTAGTTGGGAATGTAAACTTTTGTTTTATAATGTTACTTAGTTCTTTGAACTCGTTGCCACTTCTATATCAAATATCACATAGCAACCTATCAAAAAGAAGTATTTTAAATGATCTATTAATTAGCTCTTCTTTCAATTTTGTTAAAAGCAAAGATTTGGAAATCATTTTGAAATGAAAAAGGATTATTTACCCAGTCATTAGAGGCATTCACTTTCTCAATACTAACAACAATATTTCTGTTTATTTGCATTCATGGAGGTTTTCTCAACTTAGGAATTGCATCATGGTAAGATTAGCCACAGAAGGAATTCAGCCTGTTTTTATAAAGTGGAAGCAAAAGTGGGAGGGAGATCCTGTATGATCTCTAAACCCCATGAGTTTTCTCAGATTACATTTAGATAGGGCACATATAAAGTTCAGGTTCTGTAAACTGATTTCCTGAGAACCACCTGTCTTCATGAGTATCCCTTGGAAAATCTTTGTGTGTTCCCAAAGGCCCGATTACTTCTTTTGAAGACCCTAAAGTGGCTAATGAGATTTGCAGTAGCTATTAATAACATATAGGATGGGCCTACCTTACTTGTGAGCCTTGCTACTGCTGGTGTTTTGAACGATTTATCCATGTTTCTATAGCTCAATTTAGCTATCATAGTACCATTTAAACATAGTTAAACAGAAAACAAACAAACAAACAAAACAACACACTATAAACTTAAAGTTTAAAATTATGCACATAGATACTAAATAACAAAATAATCAATAATTTAAAAAGTGTCTAAAATGCATCTGACATTCCTTTACATGACTGTATATAAGTAAACTTCTCTATACTTAGAATATTCTATTTTATTGTTGTTGTTCAAAGATACATGATAGGAAATTCTGTCCACAGGATTGGTACTTGATGCCAGCATTTGAGCTTCTAACTGGCTTTTATTTGTGTTTTTCAGAATTCATGCATTTAATGGGGGTAGTGTCCTGTTTTCAGGGAACTTGACAGGTCACTCAGGATCCTATCACATGGCAAGAATCACTCAGAAAGCCTCAAAGCAGTTCCAAAGACACTTTTTTCTTAACCTACTTGGCAACTCTAATTATTCTTGAGCCTTCTGGGATAGTCAACAGAAGAGTTTTGCCTTTCTCAATAGGCAATGCATAATTTTACCTAAGCCACAGACAATGTCAGTGTTACCTTTCCACTGATACAAGCATCAGAGCAAACTTTTCAACCACAAGGCTACTCCTAACAGCTGAATCAGATTCCTTAAGATCTGGGAGAGTTCAAGGTACAGCACTTAATAAAAGCCTTTACAAGTGACACTAACCTTATGAATCATGTGGGGTGCTTTTTAAAAATGTAAATATAGGGGAAGCCGGGATAGCTCGGTGGGTTAAGTGCTCGCTTTGCAGCCCCAGAGACCGAGGATCAAATTCTGGCCCCAGCCTGTGCGGACCCATATGCTGAACTGGGGTGTGCTTCCCATGCAGGAGGCCCCCAGTTAGATTCTTACCCCCCAGTTTGGCCCCTCGCTTGAGGGGCGTGCCTCCCATGCTGCAGGTCCAGCCCAGTTCCTGCCATGTGTGGCCCCCACCCACCTGTGTGGAAGGAAATTGTGTCGAAATTTGATGGCATACAATTATGGAGCCTACTCTGGGCCCTCCCTCTTCTCTCTCTCTCTCTGTCTCTGTCAAAAGCAATAAAAAAAAAAATTAAATATATTGTCCCCAAATCAGATTTTGTTTAAGTAAGTCTGAAAAACTGCCTATTACTAAATAATTATTATTTTATATTTCTTGGTACTGTCAATATTTGTACCTCATAACAAAAACTAGAAATGCATTCTCATAGATGATTTACACAGTATGGCTTAAATACAAGGCAAATATAAGTTAGTAATATTGAAATAGAAAGATTATTCCGTCACACAGCATCAACCATTGCCAATGATCATATTCCCAGATCTATATTCTATATTCTTTACTGAAGAATATCAGCAAATTGCAGCTACCACTGATTTAGATTAATTTTATTTTGATTATGTTCCTGTCTTTTTTTATTCTTCTTCCAGTAATTCATTTTACTATGAACCAAGCCAAATGTGAACGTTCTGTCTCAGTGTAAGTTGACATATGAAAAAAACTAAGACTTCAGTTATTATGCCACAACTTAACAATTAATTTAAAATTCTTTAAATTGAACATGATCTGATAAATGTGTTGAAATGAAAGAAGGGGGAAAGACCCAAGATGATAGAGTAGATCGTAGTGCCTGCCTTCTCCCATGAAAACAATAAAATAAAACTAAATTATATAGCAATCAATCTGGAGAACCATCTGAAATCTAGCTAAATAGAAATTTTATAATTAAGGGTATAAAGCAGAGGTCACATTGAGATTGGTAAGAGGGATAGAGATGTGAAATGGGCCAGCCCCAAACCTATGTGATGGTTGAGACTTGGGAGAAATATCTTGGCTGTGGAGGTTCCCCCCAGAAGAGAGAGGGACCCCAGCCCCACACCAGGCTCCCCAGCCTTGAGTACTGGTGCTGAGAAGAGGAGCCCCCATCACATCTGACTGTAAAAAACAGTGGGGGTTTCAACCATCAAGGCTTTAGGAAACCAAGACATCCACTTAAAGGGCCTCCACACAACCTCACTGGCTCATAGGCATTCACCCTGGGCTCCAGTGGATGGACAGTGACTCACAGGGCATCAGAGACAGATGAAAAGAGGCTGAGATGTATGGCTTTGGGCAAGAACTGAAGGGACTTCAGCCATTTTCCATATGTGGGGTCCTCCTCTGTTGAAAGATGTTTATCTTTCCCACAAATACCAATTTTTACTCTTTGCCTTTTGTCCTAGGGTCATATATTACTTATTCACAAAGTCTATATAAAATAATTAAAGATAAAAAGAGTGAACCATCATTAATTTGGAAGGCAGTGTGCTCTCAAGAAAACTAAATGACATGTTATAATTGCTTAACTCTGCTCCCTAGTGTTTTCTTTAATTCAATATTGAACTGATTGTTATGTCATCCAGGAAATTTTTTGTCTATGACAATATCTGTATTTACAAAATCTAAAATGGTTAATGTTGTTGGATTAGAATGGTTCAAAAGCTCACCATGATGGGGAAAATTCAATCAGGAAGTCTTAATGTGTATCAGAGAAATGACTAGTTCATTTGTTGCTATGGGGAAAAAATCACGTTTTCAATTCCTTCCCTGTTAGGAGCATTCTTGAATTTAGTAAAATACAAAACAGGTCAGTATGCCAGGAGTACCAATGCTGTAGGATTCCACGTTGTAAATAAAGTCATCCTAAATTTTGAAAATTCACTGTATTTTATTTTGTATACGAACAAACAAACAAACAAACAAAACACAACAAAAATTCACCAAGGAATCTCTTATTAGGGCAATAATATCTGGACACATGTGCTCGGATGGGACTGCAGGGGACTGCAGCATTTGTTTAAAGTCATGTAAATGAATAATTAAAATGTCATGAAGAAAAATACTGTTTTGCATTTCCATGATGATTAATGATATTGAGCATTTATTCACATGTCTGTTGGCCATCTGTACTTTTTCTTTAAAGAAATGTCTATTCAGATCTTTTGCCCTATTATTAAATCACATTGTTTTTTGATGTTGAGTGTATGAGTTCCTTATACGTTTTGAATATTAACCCCTTAACAGACAGGTTATTTGGAAATATGTTCTCCTATTCAGTGGGTTGTCTTCTCATTTTGTTGATGGTTTTCTTTGCTGTGCAAACACTTTTTTGTTTGATGTATCACCTCATACCTGTCAAAAGGACTGCTATCAAAAAGTCAACAAATAACAAGTGTTGGCATGGATGTGGAGAAATGAGAACACTTGTGCACTGTTGGCAGGTCTTTAAAATGGTACAGTCAGTATGGAAAACAGTATGGTTGTTCCTTAAAAAATGAAAAATAGAACTACCATATGACCCAGCACTTTCACTTCTGGGAATTTATCTGAAGCAAATGATAGTACTAATTCAAAAAGATATATTTACCCTTTTGTTCATTGCAGCATTATTTACAATAGATATGGAAGCAACCTAGGTGTTCATCAATAAATGGATAGATAAAAATGATGTGCTATTATATATATAATATATATATATTATATATATAATAGCACATCATAGCACATATATATTATATATTATATATTATATATTATATATAATATATAATATATATATTATATACATTATATATATATGTATACAGTGGAATATTAATCAGCAATAGGAAGAATGAAATCTTGCCATTAGCGACAACATGGATAGATCTAGAGGGTATTATTATAAGTGAAATGAATCAGATAGAGAAAGGCAAATACCATATGATTTCATTTATATGTGGAATCTAGGGAGAAAAAAGAAAACAAATGAACAAACAAAACAGAAACAGACTCATAAATACAGAGAGCAAGCTGATGGTTGCCAGAGGGAAGGAGATATGGGCTGAAAAATATGAAGGAGAATAAGCTGTACAAACTTCCAGTTATAAAATAAATAATTCATGGAGGTATAATGTAACGCACAGGTAAAATAGTCAATAATATAGTAATTTTGTATGGTGATAGATGGTTACTAGACACAGCATGGTGATCACATTATAGAGTATATAAATGTCAAATCACTGTATTGTGTACCCGAAACTAACATAACATTGTATGTTTATTATACTTGAATAAAAAGTAAAGAAAGGAAATAAAAATAAATAAAAAAATTTTCTCAGGTTATATTCCGACAACTACCCATATGTTTTGAGATTATGTGAGTATATTTTAGCCTTTTAAAATTGAAGTAAGGGGAAGCTGGGATGGCTCAGCAGGTTAAGTGCTCACTTTGCAGCCTTGGAGACCATGGATCAAATCCCGGCTCCGGCCCAGACGGACCCATATGCTGAACTGGGGTGTGTCCCCAGTTCAGTTCTTGCTGGGGCCTATGCAGGGGGCTCCCGGCTCAGTTCCTGCCCTTTGCAGCCCCATGTCCACCTGTGGAATGAAACTATATGGAAAACTAATGCTGTCAACTATGGAGAGTGCTCTGGGCCCTCCCCCTTCTCTCTGTCTCTCTCTCTCTGTCTCTCTCTCTGTCAAACACAATAAAAAAATAAATTAAAAAAAAATAGAAGTAAATATTCTTGGCTAATATTTTTGATATTATTCTTTTTTAAAACAGTATTTTTGTTTGTTGATCTTTTTGTTATGATATTCACTTTCTCCAAAATTTAATGCTGATTATAAATTTTTTTAATTTAAAAAAGAGGGAAAGCTGGGATGGCTCAGCAGGTTAAGTACTCGCTTTGAAGCCCCGGGGACCAAGGATCGAATTCAGGCCCGGCACATGCAGACCCACATGCTGAACTGGGGAGTGCCCCCAGTCAGTTCTTGCGGGGGCCTATGTGGGAGGCTCCCAGCCCAGTTTCTGCCCTGAGCAGCCCTGTGCCCACCTGTGGAGTGAAACTATATGGAAAACTAATGTCAACTATGGAGACTGCTCTGGGCCCTCCCCCTTCTCTCTGTCTCTGTCTGTTTTCTCTCTGTCAGAATCAATAAAAATAAATCTTAAAAAAAAGAAAGAAAAGAAATCTGACTTTTGAAAAAAAAAAAAGAGTACTGCTAATTTCAGTTGCCAATGAGTGAGTCATTTCTTTCTTTAAAAAAAAAATTATTTAATTGTTTTTGACAGAGAGAAAGAGACGGAGAAACAGAGAGAAGGGTGAGGGCCAAGAGCAATCTCTATAGTTGTACATCATCAGTTTCCCACATAGTTTCATTCTACACAGGGGTAGGGGAAGCGCAGGGTGAGACCTGGGCTGGGAGTCTCCCACATGGGAGGTATGCACCCTCAAGCCAGGGGCCAAACCAAGGGGCGAGAACCAAACTGGGGCCTCCTGTATGGGAAGCACACCCCAGTTCAGCATATGGGTCTGCACAGGCTGGGGCCAGGATTCAAACCTCAGTCCCCAGGGCTTCAAAGTGAGCCATCCCGGTTTCCCCAGCATTTTACAATTTTATTATGTGTGTTACAACAACGAAAATAGTAAATAATTTTTACATATCACTACTGAATAGGAAGAGCAGTAGTTAAAAATGTATTGTGTAGATGATAGTGAACTATTGAAATCTTTTAGTCAAGGGTATAAAATGTGAGATCACTATATCTGTTCTTCCCTTCCTTTTGTTTGCTCTCTATTCTATCACTCAATAAACATTTATGGAGCATACTTTATAGGCCAAATTCTCTGTTAGATCCTGAGAATTTAATGGTGAAAAGAGACATAATCATTAATCAACTGGATCTAATCGACATTTATAGAATACTTCATCCAGCAGCAGAAGAATCCACATTCTGCTTCAGCTCCCATGGAGTATTTGCCAGGGAGAGCACATTCTGAACCATAAAACACACCTTACCTAATTTAAAGAATAAATATTATACAAAGTATGCTCTCAGACCACAATGAAATTAATAACAGAAAATAGTTGGACATCTCAAACAAAATTACACACTTCTAAATAATACATAAGTCAAAGAAGACATCTCAAGTGAAATAAAAAAGCATTTTGAACAACAAAAAAAGAAAATACAACCTGTCAAAATTTGTGGAATGCAGTGAAACAATGTTAGAAAAGAGAAAAACAAAACAAACAAACAAACAACAGGTTCTGGCCTCATGGAACTTACATTTACAAACTAGCTTAGGAGACTGAACAAAGACCAAGGAAATATAAAACATTTTTTAAAGGATCAAAAGTTATGATTAGAGCTGTGCTAAGGAATAAAGGGTATGAGAAAACTTTTTATTAAGGTGGTCAGAGAAGGTGATATTCAAGTTGAAAGCCAATTGTTGGCAGGAGTAGAAAGTTTTCCAGGCTGAGAGAATAGAATGTGCGAGGCAGAAAATTTGTTTAGCGTGTCTGTGGAAATGAAAGAAGGTCAGTATCAAAGAAACCTGGAAAACAGAAGAGAGGTATGAGAGATTTGTAGGGTAGATAGCAGTTAGATTATATAGGGACTTAGAGACTTTAGGACGTGTCATGAGACACCATTATGAGTTTTTAATCAGGCAAACATGATCCGGTTACATGTGTGGAGACAAAATTCCAGAACAACAGAAGAGGCATTTGGGTACTGGTTCTTGCATGACTAAGAACTATAGCAGAGACAGCCAGCCACCAGAGCCCCCAAACCTGGATGCCAGCTGAATGTCCGAGGAATCTAATTTCTGGGTAATTCAAGGGCATTTGGCTGAACATTTGAACGTTGGGCTTTGGGTGTGAATATAGCACGTTATTCAATCCAGAAGACTGTCAAAGCTGTCTGCAATAGCCATAACAGGCATGGGTGCACAGGACACTAGTCCATAGAATTTTCTTTCTTAGAACCCACAACAGGTTTGGGTAGTAGCAAAACTTAGTGCTGTATTCTGCTCCAAGCTCAGCCTGACTGGATCACCCCTTCAACTACTAAAAGTGGTCGAGGCAGGGAAGAAGAAAGAGGTGGTTGGTCTCCTCCACAAGCAAAGGTAACCAACCAAGATATGTCCATATTAGTATCTCCAGCCATGACCCTGTTTCTTCAGGAAGAAAGAGATCTACTATAGTGACATTGCCTATTTCTGAGCTGGATTTTGGACTCCGGGTGGGAGAACCCTTCTGTGGTTTCCCAAACAGTTGGTTGCCAAGGAAGGGGTCTCTGAGAACCCACCAAATATATCTATCAATCTACTGTTAAAGAGTAAACTTAGACAGCCTTTCACAGCTACAGAAGGACTAGATATTTCATTGCTTAGAGTCAGAGGCAAAACAAATCCAAGACAGTCAATAGAGGAAGTGCCAAGTAATTGTGGGAAATTAAAGACAGCTAATAAGTGGAAAGAATTATGAGAAAGATGGGCATTTCATTGTAGATTACATTCAGAGGGAACCTTTAGTAATTGAGTTATATTTATGATATTTGATATCTTTAGCTGGGTACTGGTGTGTCATATATCTCTCAAATATTTCATAGTGCTTCTTTTTTTTCTCTCTCTCTCTCTCTTTAAAAGTAGAAACCTGCTCCTGGCAATGACAGAGCTAAGGCATGCTTGAGTTAGGGGTAATCTTAGGAAATCAGGAAGAGCTCAGACAGTGAAACTACTCTGGTTTTTCAGAATGTTAGATTTGTTTGGCACCTATATCTTTTGTTGACCTCAGAGAGACAAAGCAAGGTCATTTGAGCTGAGAGGTGAATGAACAGGATTAAGTTGAGTAATGTTCCCAGGTAGGCCTCAAGATCTCAGAGAGGCTGGGCACATGCTACACTGAGGAAGTATGGACCCTAGGCCCAAAGTTACCTGTGTCCCAGCAAAGTAGATCCCTTGAACTGAAGTTTAGGGAATCAGTATCTCCATGGTAACCAATGAGAACCCAAGGCTGGGGTGCATTAGACCCTGGGATATTTTAGCAGTGCTTAAGACCCTGGGACCATGGTTGAGCCCTGGGGTAAGGGTGGAATAAAGAAGATTATAAGTTTGTGAGAGAGGAGGGCAGTTTCTTCTCAAGTCTGTTGAAGTTAAAGTGTTTATAGAACGTGCAAGAGAACTTTCCAAAGTAAGTAGTGTTTATATGTATCTAGAGTTCAAGAGAGAAATCAAAGTGCATTTGGCCCTCTGTTTCTGTGGTTTTCCCATCCACAGATTAAACCAACCACAGATCAAAATATTAAAAAAACAAACAGAAATTTCCAAAAAGCAAAACTTGAATTTGCCACGTACTATGCTGAATCCATGCGAACGATGTGATGTGTAAGCATGCCCTGCTGCAGCCTATATGCAAATATAAATTATATGCAAATACCATGCCATTTTGTATTAGGGACTTGAGCGTCCATGAATTTTGGTATCCATGGGGGTCATGGGAAACCCCTGAGGATACTGAGGGGCAACTGCACATAAATTTGAAGTTGTTGATACGAGAGTGGTATCTCTAAAGCCAAGAGTTGAGATATTGCCAAAAAATAAACAAACACATAAACAAACAAGTAAATAAATAAGAGGTTATAAACAACATCAAATACTGCACAAAATTAACAGGATAAAGAGTGAGAAAAGAGGGGAAGTCTGGATGGCTCGGTGGGCTCAGTGTAGACCCAAAGGCCAAGAATCAAATCGCAGCCCTAGCCTGTTTGGACCCAGATGCTGAACTTGGGTGTGCTTCCCATTCGGGAGACAACCCCCCCCCCCCAGTTTGGTTCTTGCTCCCCAGTTCGGCCCCTGGCTTGAGGAAATGTGCCTCCCATGCAGGAGACCCCTGGCCCAGTTCCCTCCCTGCGTGGCCCACCAGCTACCTGGGTAGAATGAAACCATGTTGAAAACTGATGAGGTACAACTATGGAGACTGCTTTGGGCTCTTCCCCCTCTTCCTGTCTCTCTCTGTCTCTGTCAAAAACAACAACAACAACAAATCTTAAAGAAAAAAAGAAGACTGAGAAAGGACCATTTGGGCAACTAATCAATCAGCATTTGCTACTTGCACTTTTGCAAACGGCACTGCTCTTATTTCTTTTTTTGAGACAGATGAATGAAAGAAAATCTCATTTTTTGTTTTAGTAGTTTTATAGGACTCACTCTAAAAATTTATGTGGTCTTACTCATAAATTATACTGTCCTCAACAGCTTAAGGAAAACTAGTAACATTTATATTATAACAGACTTTCTGTAAATTGGGGACAAAAAATTCTTTGTATGAATTTTCTAAGACTGTAATCTCAAATATCACTTAAGTGTATATTGTCTCCCATAAAAGGCAATAAAATGAATTTCAAAACTTTAAGTGACCCCTTCAAGAGTCTTAATACAATTTTAGAAATGCAGCTTCAATGTTTTTTTGTTCTTTCTTTTTTTTTTTTTTTAGATTTTATCACATCAGAAATAGACTATGCCTATGATAATGAATGGAGAACAACAGGATTGAATTGGGCTGTGGATTCTGAATGGTTGGTCAAGTCCAGTCCTATCATGTCAGTTCATGTCATTCTAATTCATGTCTCAGCAAAATGACAAACTAGTCAAGTTCTAGACATTCAGGTCACCCCAAAATAGTCAAAACGGTGGATATTAAATCCATGACTAATAAAGTCTACTAAATGCTCAACTTTTTGATGGTGTCCTGGAAGGTGACAATTTCACCCACAAAATATTAGAACACTGAGAATACTGCGCTGAATGCACATGGTGCTTGGAAAGGTACACATCAATCCTGAGAACTCACCCCGATTTAAACCCTCCTGAAGCATGATGATTTTGTTTGCTATATTTCTAATGCTGATCTTATTTGGTCCTGAAGTATTTGAAAAGATAAATCTGGGGAAGGTCTTTCATTTGAAAGTTAACAGTGTAACTGAGTTTTGAGGAAGTTTAAAGGTAATTAAAACACACACACACACATACCTGAGTGTTATTAGGAGGAACAGTTGATTCTTCTCTTTCTGACACACAATCATACACACTCACACATACTCTCACAAAGCCTGTCCCCTGGAGCCATAGGCTCTCCTCCCTTGCTAGTCTCACAGTAGTTTCTCTTTGGCTCCTCCCCATCACCAGTGGAATTTCTGAGGTTCTCTAGACCACATGATTGTAGAGGGATTGGTGATGGTGCTACAGCAGAAGTCCGTGAGTCTTTTAAAAAGGAAAGTTGTTCTAAAAGGCTGCTTATCTGAAATTGGCTGACATTATCAGAATTACTTAAATCAAGTTGGTTGATTAGAAATGAAGATCCAGTTTAGGTTTCATAGGAATTTAGGTCAAACTCAAACAAGGTATAGAATGCAAAGAAAAAAAAATCTCACTTTTCCCGTGGGGCACAAAGACACTGCTTTTCTTCAGGTGACTAGTGGAACAGGTAGACTATAAAATTGAGACTGATTTGTTACAACTCTTAAACTGCATGTGACTGATACCCAATCAATCAAATGATCCTTATCCAAATGGGGGAACTATTGGAAACTTGCTGGAGGGCTCATGAAACGGAAGATATAACTGCTAGAAGAAGGCAGTTCCAGGCCTTATGGTAAAATCTGAAAATTTGTACAAAAAAAGGAGTCTCCCAAGCTCTGCCTCATTTCTTTTTTCCTCTTTGGTGTTGGTTTCATTTTCTTAAACATTGACCCACAGTGGGAATTTGGCCATTAACTCTAAGGCGACATTCTTACAGTATTGGGACCACAAAGAAAAAGAAAAAGAAAAAGAGGCTTCCCTGTCAACTTCAGCCAGAATAATCCTGGGCAAGGCCTGTGCCCTGGCTTGAGTTCATGTGCCAATTCTTGCACTGATCACTGTAGCTAGGGAAGGGGGCTGTTACATTCATCCTAGATTGAAACTCGGTCATGTAAATATGCATATACCAGAAGGAGGGGATTAACAAACAAAAGCAGAAAAAAAGATCCCCTAGAGACATTTGAAAGATATTGAATCATAACATGATGCTTTACAATGTCGTTATGTCACAAATTTAAACATTCACCACACTCCCAAAAGTCACAGGCCTCTCATAATCTAAATCTACAATTGGTTTCTACAATTATTATTTTTGTCTATTAAAACATTCAAAAGTACTTTATAACATTCAAAGTTTACTTGAGGCCTCCTTATAACTGTTTTACTTCTTTTTTATTTGTTCAGCTTCAATATAGTTTAACATTTGTGGTGGATACTGTGACTGACTCGCTCAGTACATCTTCTAACCTCAGAATTTCTCACTCCACTGTAGTTTGCAAAGCAAATCTTTCACTTTCCAGACTCCCTTGCTCCTCGATTCTGGCTGTGTGTTGGCTCTGCCAAACAAAAGCACTGATGGGAGATTGAATTTGGAACTGAGTTAAGTGGGGAGAGAGGCAGGACTTGAGATATTAATTTTGTTGGGACAGCTCGCAGCATTCCCGACTGGTTCTGGATCCAGCAGCTGCCCAGTTTAGCAGGTGGCTTCTGGGTCATGGCAAAAGAAGCAGCTTCATTTGTGGCCAAGCAGCTTCGCGGTGGCTTTGGGGATTTGTTCTTGGAAGCTCCCTTTAGCATGTGTTTTTTAAGTCTTCCTAATGATTATGTAAATTGTGTAATAGCCTGCAATAAATCCCTTTCTGATTAAATGGCTTCAACGGATTCTGTTCTCTGTGATTGAATTCTGACCAAAACAACATAGAAATTAGATTTTAAATGTCACAAGACTTTTGGGTTGTTTTATCTTTCTTTTCTGTCTTTGTAATTACATGGATAAAAAACATGAAGTGAAGTTGGTATTATTTGTTGCTTTCAATGAACAGGTGAATTGGGAAGTGATCACACTTCCTAACTGATAATGTGGTTAGTTAGAGTCCTAAGCAATACATACTCTTATTCAATATGTCCGTACTGAAGATCTACTCTCCAGATCCACTCTCCACCCTTCTCTATCCCACTTCATGCCCTGGGTCTGACCAAAAGCAGTGGGATCCCTTGCCTTCTGGCTTTACCTATGATGAGCCCTGGTTTATGCTGGTTGTCTGTCCCTCTGCAGCTGTGGAGTCTCTAGTTCTCCTGTCTGTGGTTCATCTTTCTCCTTAGAGTTTGTGCTCCCTAAACAGTTCACACTTATGAATTCCTCACTGTGCAGTCTCTTATGCAAACTGAGGACTCAGAAATCATATACCACAAACAGAATGGTCTCTCTGGGCCTTTTCCTGCACTAAGTATTCATACTTTGATCTCAAAGCTTGCAATTCTCAAATTCTTAATTGGTTAGGAAGAAGAGTGCGAGTAAATGGCCGTCAACAACCATAGCTGCCTCTAGACTCTGCCTATAGCTCTCCTCTCCTCTACTTTCACTGCCTGCTGTAATTCCTTGTAGTTCCAAAATGGATGCTGCCAGCTTTTGAGGGCTGGCCCTCAGTACACGTGCTGCTGAAGCAAGCCCCAGGGGCTGGCCCTCAGTTGGCGAATCCTCCTACTTTCTCTGGCTAAGGTGTGGAGAATAATACCCTTTGCTCAGTGCAGCGGTGATAGCTCCCCCCCCCCCGCCCCCGCCCAATAAAGCTTATACTTACCCTTCAATCCTATGCTATATATCAATCAAGAGCTATAGTATCAGAATTTTTCAGAGTGGACATCATAAATCCATTTTTATATTTTAAACAAGTTCCCTAAGTTATTCTGGTATATTATTTTGCCCCCATTTCCTCACTGCATCTATTAATAAGTAACGAATGAAAGAGAAAGAAAATAGAGAGTGAGGACAAACTGAAGTAGTTTGGGTATTTTATTTGCTTTACATTTAATTACAGAGATCAAATGAGTAATATAAAATTTTACTTTGCAGTATTGTGATTTCATTATTTTCATCCTTATAGAGTGGGAATTGTTGGATTGCTAAACTCATACAGATTCTATCAAAGTTTAGAAATCTACCACTAGAACTGGAAAGCCAGGAGGGGAAAAAAAATCTATGTTACAGAAACAGAAGGGCTAGATGTATCATTAATTTAAGTGAATTTTCGTTTTTACCTCTTTGGCTGATCCACCCACTCAGTCCTAGACTCTTTCTCTCCTCCCAGTCTTGCTGGGTAATGGGCATGAGCCAAAGATTCCCAGACTTCTGCCCTGCCACTGGAGCTGCTTAGTGCATCTCAGGTTTCTCTGGAATCTCTGCCGTCAGGCCCAGGTCCCTCAGTTAAATCCTAGCTCCCCTGGCCTTCTCAGCATTGGCCTTGGCTCCCAGCCCTAAGAACCTGTTTTCTTTTGCCTCTCTCTCCAACGTCTCTTTGACTTTGGTCTTCAATTGGGCCTATAATGTATTCCCAAGCCTATAAAACTCTTCCTGCCTTTAATTATCTTCTTCATGAAATGTTCAAATCCAGTTATTAGGCCCTGGTGATTTTTTTGGTTATAATCTGAGATGCCATCTCTCTCCTGAGTTTGGAATCAGTTCTCCTGATGCTCCGAAGATGACTCATTTTTCAATAAGTGAAGAATTTCAGCCAACTATTAATCTTTCATTTCTTATTTGGAAGATATTCACATTTTTAGCTCAATAAAGAATAAAATCTTTCTAGTCTCCAGAGTCAAGTTTCTTCCCTAGTGTCATCAATGACTTTCTGATCTACATATCCTTCTCCACCACAAGCACATAGACTGTCAACATCCTATGATTATAATAACAGAAACACCTTCAATGTACAGTAACACTAATGTGGCAGGCAGATTCTCCCATCCTTCCTCAGTATGTGAGAGGATGTGAGAACTGTTTGATAGCATGATTCTATATAGGACTTCAGTAAAAAAAAAAAAAAAAAACGTAAGACAAACCTACCCATTTTTTATCCCAATATTTTTATTATTCCCTTTTGTATATACAAAGATCATGCTCACTCCTGGTGGGATAACTCATTCTTTGTGCAGTTGGTATGGCAGAAGTTGACAGAGACAAGAAAAATCCTGCAGGCATACCAAGTTTTCTGAAACAAGATTTGCTTTAATGTTCAGTTTGACAACATTGGATGAACTTTAACATCCCAAATAACATAGTAGGCAGGGGTCTGCATTTTTAAGAAATTGACAGGATTCACCTTGACATGTTTAGGGATTGCTTTGAAATAACAGAGCTTTATGGACTCATATTTTACATCTTTAGTAGAATTCATAGATTTATCACTGTGTGTCATAGATCATTTTTACATAACTAAGTAATGATTTTCCAGGAGATAAATGGACAGTGAACATAAACATACAATTCTCAAAAAAGGAAATAAGTAAAAACATCTTATCAGCATACGATCCATGTATGTGTTCAATCTCATTAGTAATGAAAGAAATGCAAATTAAAAAACATGTCTTATGGTGATTTACCTTCATATTGAAATGAGCAATAGGAGTAGAGTGTTGGCTAGAAAGCATTGAGCTGGGCCCTCTCACATCCTGCAGAGGGATGGAAGAGGGGTAGGTCCTCTCTGTTCTGACAGGCTGCAAGAACTGGAGACATCTCAGGTTAACCTAGGTGCTAGGAATTTATCAAATAGATGTTTGAGGAGGGAGCAAAAATGGGAAAGATGTAATCAATGCTCAAGTCACCCAGAATGGGTGCAGTCCTAGCCTGACCGCAGTTTTGGTCACTTGGTAAAAACTCTAGTTGTTCCCAAAGAAGCTGGCATCGATTGCTCCCTCCTCCAGGGCTTGGCCTCATGGTGACTCAGGACTCTTTCTGAGCCTGATTCAAACTGGCTGGATCAAGAAGGAACTCATTGCTTCTCCTGAATGGACAGTCTAAGGACAGGGCTTGCTCAGGGCAGCTGGATCTGAGGGTGTCGATGGGGCATCCGTTATTCTCTCTCTTTGTCAGCTCTGCTTTCCTGTGAATTGGCTCAAGTTTAGAGCAGCCTCTCTGCATGTGCCAGCCCCGGGTAGGTCAGTTACAGTCTCAAATCCTCCATTTCCTCATTCTAGAAAAATGGAGCTAGAAGCCACCTGCATAAGCACCCTGTGAGGATCCAGTGAGATAGAGTATATGTGAATGCTTTCAAACCACCATGTTTCCAAGGAATTTATTGTTGTAAGCTCAGTGCTCTACTGTGAAATAGATTTTCTGGTAACTTGACGTGTATATCTTCTTTAACCTGTTTCTGCTGGTTAATAAAATGGTAATAAACTTTATTGAGCAGGGCTTTCCTGCAATTTGGCACATAGAAAGAAAAAGTCATCTACGTTACTAAGAATATCAAGAATGGGGTTACTCCTTTTTAAGTTGACATTGAGAGAATTGACTGGTAATAGCCCAAAGTTGTACATGTTTAAAGGGCTTAAGGTCCAAGTGGACTCCCTCCTTCTCTTTGCCCAGATATGGGACTGAGGGTCCTGAGAAGCTCTGGAAATGGATGAGCTCAACTGGTCCTCTTACTCTGTGTGACAGACAATATTATTAGCATTTACAAACTTCTTCTTGCCACGCAGAGGACCATGAAGCTAGTTGTGGCCAATGAAATGTGAGTTACTCAGTGCTGAGGTGAGGAAAAGCTGATGCATGTCGCTGGACTTTATCTTTCCTGCTATGGGGATCAAGAAGGCCAAAAATTTCAGGCAGATGCACCTCACTGATAAGATAACATGTCTCTGTCACCCTGAGTCTCGAGTGGCTGTACAGGTCAGAGTACTCTGCCTATCTACAAGGGCTGCATACCGTGAATGAGCAAGAAAGCTTTGTGTTCTTAGCCGACTGATAAAGCTTCTGCACAGCAAGGGAAACCATCAACAAAGCAAAGAGGCAACCAACCAACTGGGAAAAAATATTTGCAAACAATGCCTCTGATAAGGGGCTAATATAAAAAATATGCAAAGAACTTGTACAACTCAACAAGAAAAAAACAAGCAATCCAATTAAAAAATGGGCAGATGACCTTAACAGACACTTCTCTCGTGAAGACATACATATGGCCAACAGATATATGAAAAAATGCTCCACTTCACTAGCAATTAGGGAGATACAAATAAAAACCACAATGAGATACCATCTTACACCTGTTAGAATGGCT
>PVKE010017664.1:0-30480 GCA_004027555.1 Craseonycteris thonglongyai
GGGGTGAGACCCCAGCCCAGTTCCTGCCCTGTGTAGCCCCGCCCACCTGTGGAATGAAACTATGTGGAAAAACCAATGATGTGCAACTATGGAGACTGTTCTGGGCCCTACCCCTTCTGTCTCTGACTGTCTCTCTCTCTCTGTCAAAAACAATTAATCTTTGAAAAAAAAAAAAGAATCCATGGGGAATATAAGATCCCTTAAGAAATATCTAAATAGGGGAAGTCAGGATGGCCCAGCAGGTTAAGCGCTCGCTTTGCAGCCCTGGGGACCAAAGGTTGAATCCCGGCCCCAGCCCATGGGGACCCTTATGCCAAACTGAGGTGTGTGCCCCAACAAGAGGCCCCCACAGTTCAGTTCTTGTCCCACCCCCACCCTAGTCTGGCTCCTCGCTCAAGGGGGCGTGCCTCCCATACAGGCGGCCCGCGCCCAACTACATGGAATGAGACTGCTCTGGGACCTACCTATCTATCTCTCTCTATCTCTCTCTCTCTCTCTCTCTCTCTGTCTCTCTCTCTCTCTCTCCCTCCCTCCCTCCCTCCCTCTCTCTCCCTCCCTCCCTCTCTCTCTCCCTCTCCCTGTCAAAAATAACAAAATACATCTTTTTAAAAAATCTAAATAATATATCATACACTTATATAAATAGCACACTCAGAATTTTGTTAAAAGAATCAGTAAGAGGCTAAAGTTCCACTCAAACTATCAAAAACTAATACAGGTACTGAAAAACTACTTCTTATTTATTTGATAAATATCCATGCTAAATCCAGTAATAAAAGTTTTGTTTTTTGATAGCCCTAAACCACCTCTTTGTTCCCCATTCCTTTATCAATTGTGATTTGATTTGAAGCCTTTATGGATGGCATTCTGTTACCCTTTTGGAAGGAAGGGAGGGATGAAAGGGAAATGATTTGAGACAGAACTAGTCTTAAGTAAGAAACAGCTTATTTTAAAGTCCATCTAAAGATACAAAGATTCTGTCAAAGATAAACATCAAGACATTCCTCAAATAAAATATTATGATAAATTAGGGAAAATTTTTTTGACTTTTAAAGTTATTTTTTCCTTAAATACAACAGTATTGTGTTAATTAGAGCCTTTCCTAGGCTTGGTTTCTCCTCCATCGCTACAATTGATTCCCTTACCTGCCTCAGTTTTCCCATGTCTCCAGCAGTCTCTCCTCCTGGTAAAACACATTCCTTTGGTCCAATCTGAATCAGGAGAGCCTCCAGAGTGGAGAACTGATCATTATCGGGGAACTCACAGAGTCCTAGTTTCCTTTGTACCGAGTCAACATACCCGACTCCGACCTGTCTTTGGCCATCAACTGTAGACATTTTAACACCCACAACACCAACGGAAGTTGACATATCATTGTTACCAAAGAGAATGTCTTCAAACTGAGAGAGATTACCTGGAGAAGCCTAAGCAAAAATAAAGAAAAAGTTTAAGAAACTACTGAATGTACTTTAAAATTTTACTAGCGGACAAGAATTACCTACCGGTAACCTGGATAAATTTTATTAACAAAATGTTTTCTTACAAAACAAAATTATTGCTTATAAACATATATTCTATTACTACCAATTTTCTATAAAGTATCCTCCCTCCTTTTCCAATTATTTTCAGAACACTTGGGCATGCCCAAAAATAATTGTACCAAAGTGATTTTCAGTTTGAAATTTGGAAATTGGATTTAGACACACACAATCATTAAGAAATCCAAAGTGGTAATATTGTCAATGCTATGCTTAAATTTCTACATTCTGCCAAATTACCCATTGGTTGCACACACAAGTTTCTTCACTAAGTAGCTACACCACATAGAGGAGATTATTATTAGCTTAAATATTGACCTTGGAAAATCACCTCTCTATATCAATATATTTATCTGCAAAATGCAGATTGTTCTAAATTAATACCAAATAAAGGGTCCTTAACCTATTTTCACTATTTCAAAAAGTACGGGGTGGTAGGTGAAGAAGAGGCATCAAATATACGGTGATGGAGAGACTCTGGGTGGTGAGCATAGAATGCGGTACACAGATGATGTAATGTAGAGTTGTACACCTGGAACCTATGCAATTTTTACCAACCAATGTAACCCCAATAAATTTAACAGTAAATTTTTTTTAAGTATAAAAAATCTCTCTTTAAGATTGCATAGGGGAAAGCCGGGACGGCTCAGCGGGTTGAGCGCTCGCTTTGAGGCCCCGAGGACCGAGGATCGAATCCCGGCTCCGGCCTGGGCGGACCCACATGCTGAACTGGGGAGTTCCCACAGTTCGGTTCTCTAGCTGTCTCTGTCTCTGTCTCTCTCTCTATCTGTCAAAAGTAAAATAAAAAAATAAATATGCACTGAAGATAAAATAATTACTCTCTATAAAATATAAAAAGATAAAAAAAAAAAAAAAAAAAAAGATTGCATAAAAAGTCTACGGCCATACCACCCTGAACACGCCTGATCTCGTCTGATCTCGGAAGCTAAGCAGGGTCAGGCCTGGTTAGTACTTGGATGGGAGACTGCCAGGGAATACCGGGTGCTGTGGGCTTAATAAAAAAAAAAAAAAAGATTGCATAAAATAACAAAAGAGTCAAGTTTCTCTGTGTTTGGCTGGACAAGTTGGTGGGCAACACTGACCAGCTGACAGGATGCTGTTAACACAAGGCATTCTGAGGCAACTGATGAGACATGAGACAGTCACAAATAGTCCAAAGAAGCACACTGAAGGCCAATGTGAGCAACCAACAGCCATCAATACTTAAGTGTCATTAGCATCATAATCATGAGAATCATTTATTTTTTCATAATAATTCTGAATCATCTATAACTACAGATTATTAAAATCTGGATCAAAATTGAGTGAAAAAATTATTGACATTCAAATAAAAAGGCACCAATTCAGTTATAAATATAAATGTCTCATTTTCACATACATGCTTTGGATTAGCATACAAAGGTTATGAAGTACACCTTTAAAACACTCTCAAGGGTGGGGGAAGTAGGGAGGGGGCATCAAATATATGGTGATGGGAAGAGCTGATTCTAAGTGGGGAGCACATCACACAATGCACAGACAATGTAATGTAGCACTGTACACCTGGAAACAATGTAATTGTTATCAATCAATGTCACCCCAATAAATTTAACAATAATAAAAAGAAAACAACTCTCAAAAGTGAACCAGTAGCTAATAAAATTGGGTTCTTGGGGATCCTTAAAAATGATATGATCGGTAATCTCTGAACTAGATAACTAAGGTCCTTTCCTAAGAAATAAATCATAGAAATCAACAATTTCAAATATCACTAATACTTTACAATAGAATCAGTAAGCTAAAAAATATAAAAGTAAATTAGTTTTAGCAGTTTTAGGTTTGAACTAAAATGTCAGCATGAAGATGCCACCTCTTTAACCTGATAAAGAAACATATTTTATAACATTTTTCCCCTCTGACCCAAAAGGAATTAAAAAGAATTCATTGTGAAGGATTTTGATGACATACAGAAATGTGGTATGGGGATACCCGAATGGCTCAGCCCCGAGGTCCAAGGATCATATCCTGTCCCCAGCTCATGAGGACCCACATGCTGAAATGAGGCATGCTCCCAGTTCAGTTCTTGCCAGGGTGCACCTCCCATGTGGGAGGCCCCCAATTCCGCTCCCATCCCAGGCATGCTTCCCCTGTAGGAAACCCCAGCGAGAGCATGCCTCCCATGCAGGAGGCCTCCAATCCAGTCCTGCCCTGCGAAGCCCCGCACCCACTTGTGGAGAGAAACTATATCAAGAACTAATAACACACACCTATGGATACTGCTCTGGGTCCTACCCCTTCTCTTTCTCTCTCTGTCAAAAAAAAATAAACATAAAAACCTTAAAAGAAAAACAAAACAAAACAGAAAGAAATGTGGTATGATAGACTGATAACCATGGGAATGAATCACTTGACCTTACAATTCCACATTTTGTTGTTGTTACTGAGTTCTGTAAGGAATGAGACAGCAAACATCACTTTGTGATACCCTCAATTTTCTATTAAAACCTTTCAAGACATAGGCTAAGGCTAAGTAAAAGACTCAATTTTCTCAGTATAGTAGCAATGAAAATTCCCATAAATCTCCATAAATGCAGAATGTTAAATTCTCCCACATATAATCCTTAATAAATGTCAACATTTACAAACTGGGGTTAGAGGATATGGAATGGAATGAAGAGTGAATATTATATTTGAGGCCACATCAACAATGTTTAAATATTACATTTTTAACTCTGCAAGAAAAAACTCACAGGACTTTCAAGTAAGAAAGTATCTTTAAGACCTTATAACTTTACTGTTTATGAAGAAACAGAGATAGAAGGTTGGGAAATTTGCCAAGGTCACTCAGAGACAGAAGAAATGAAAAATGCCAACTACAAGCCTAGAGCATTGTCCCCCTTATGGCACACTTATTCCCTTCTAAGAATAACCTCATATCCCCAACAACATTTTTAATATATTTTTATTTATTTATATATTTTTGACAGAGAGAGAGAGAGAGAGAGAGAGAGAGAGAGAGAGATACAGAGAGATACAGAGACAGAGAGAGAACTGAATTGGGGGAGCTCCCAGTTCAGCATATGGTTCCACACGGGCCGGGGCCGGGATTCGATCCCCGGTCCCCGGCGCTGCAAAGTGAGCGCTTAACCCACTGAGCCATCCCGGCATCCCCCCCAACAACATTTTGACCATTAATTTATTCTAGTACTTACTGAGAACCTACTCTGTATGGGTATTGTGTGAACAAACAAATGTGTGATTTTTACAGACTATTAAGACAGACTGCTATCAAATAAAAATAGCACTATTTCCTTAAAGGCATTAGAAGCATGGATGTCAATGAGCCTTTCTAAGCACACCACAGAGTATGATCACCATTAAAGTTCCAAAGTTATAAAAATTACAATCTAAAAGGGGGGAAAGGCACATACAAAGATACAAACAAATTATAAATGTGTATAAATGATATTCGGAATACTATAAACTTGTGTGAATTAGGTCAAAGACAGTAAAGTCAGATCTTGTTTAATGCTGTATTCAACTTTACATAACAGCTATTTATTTGTTTAAGGGGAAGTGACAAAGATTAGAATGTTCATACTCATAAGTATCCACTGAATTTCTAAGTTGCTATTAAACTGTAATTTGAAAAAATAACATGCTTAAGAGTATTAGGCTTCCCAAAGCATTTTGCTATCCCATCTGATTAAATATTAACACACACAGAAGAAATCCCTTACATTTCAATTTTTATCCTTAAAAAATTAATTAAAAAGGAAGATAATTACCTTAAATGCCAAATACCAATCATTCTCCTTGGAAGCCTTACTTCCAGCTCTATTCTTATAAACTTCAACTCTATACTGACGAACCAACAGAAGATCTTTTACAAAAGACTCAAAATTCATTTTACTCAGCACAACACTCTCCAAAGTCTTTGCTCCTAAAAAATATTAAAAATGTTAGATTTGAGAATTTGAACTAATATGTTCCAAGTATATAACACCATGCTCCCCCCCAAGCCAAGCTGTTCTCAGTAATTCATTAATTCAACAAACTGTTTATCAAGCATCTCTTATATGTCCAAGGAACTTTGGTAGATGAAAATAACCCCCCGTTCCTATAAAGCTTATGAATCAAATTAAAAATTAAATATGTAAGAGTAAAGATATAGGGATGCCAGGATGGCTCAGTGGATTGAGCCCCAGGGTCTGATGTTTGAATCCGGGCCCTGGACCAGGGGGACTCATATGCTGAGCTGGGGTGTGCCCCTAATTTGGTTCTCACTGGGGCAAGCTTCCCAGGTGGGAGGCCCTGGTCCAGTTCCTGCCCTGCATAGCCCCGTGCCCACCTATAGAACAAAATTATATCGAAAACTAATAATGTACAACTATGGAGACTGCTCTGGGCCCTCCCCACGCCCCTCTCTCTGTTGAAAACAATAAAAATAAATCTAAAAACAAAAAAAGAGTAAAGATATATAGCTAACCTTACTTGCTTTTAAATTGTTTTTTATTAAGTTTGAATACAAGTCTTATGTAATAACTATATATTATTTGTATAGACTTAGTTTTTTCCCCAAACATACATAAAATTTAGTCATTATTCACTGCAAATTGTTCCATGTGATATATTCGTATAGTTCAAAATTCAAAGGTCCAAAAAGTACAGCAGTCTCCCTTTTTCCACTGTCCATTACACATCCACTTTTCCATCAGTGTCATCAGTTTATAAAGCATATACCAACATAGTATATGCACAAACAAATATAAAGCCCCACTCTTTTCCTCTTTTACATAGTTGTATACTATGCACACTGTTCCGTATCTTGATGTTTTTAGCTTCTTTCAGTTTATAGCTGCAAACAATCTGATGACTAAAGATGTTCTATAATTTAGTCTCTCACTGACAGATTGTTTTTAGTTTGTTATTATAACAATGCTCTATGAACATTGTCTGTGCTTCGTTCTCCAAACATGTGAGTATATCTGTAAAACCATAAAGCATGAGTACATATATTTTATTTCCCTCATCCAGTCACGTTTTCAAACTTTTTGGTCTTCATCTTAGATCACTGGTCCTCAAGTGGCGGTGATCTTGCTCCCCTAGCAGATAGTTGGCAATGCCTGGGAACATCTGGGTTGTCACAACTGGGGATGGAGGCACTAATAGAATCTAGCAGGTAGAGGCAGGAATGTTATTAAAAATGCATAGGACAGCTCTTCAAAACAACAAATTTCAAAACAACAAATTTATTATTCAATCCAAAATATCAATACTGCCAAAGTCGAAAACCCATCTTATATGTAAAATAGTATCTCAGCTGAGTTGTGATTTGCAAATATCAATTTCTTTATAAAAATAAATCACCATACCACCAAATGGAATCAAAACTAAATTTTCATATACCAGTATTCACTTAAAAGCAATTCAGAATATACTTGTAGATTATTCTGACAATTCTGAGTCTTATAATTTAACCTAAATTTAATGGATCATGACAAGTACAACTATCAAATACAAATAAGTATAAAGATTAATTATATGACATAAGGTTTTGTACACAAAACCTTGTGAAACACAGCTGATACTTCCAATATCAGTTAGTTATAAGTATTAGACAGGAATGCCCACTGTAACAAACACTCTGAAAACTGGCTCAAATCTTGCTTCTGTAAAGTTATTCCTCCGAACATTCCTTAAGCTCTAATCCAGGACTGGCAAATATCTACCGGGATGAGCATAACCAGTAAGCAGGGGAAGCCAAAGGAAGACTAACAGAAGAGCTGACAGGTGACAGATGGCTTCATAAGAGACCACATGGATGGCAGGAACTGACAAGAGGAGGAAAGTACGTAAGGCAAAGGAGGAATCTAAACTCACTAGATGAGAGGGAGCACAGCTCCTCAGCTCCAACCCACTGCTGAATTGCAGAGATACTTTTGTCCAGAGTTTCCAACTATGCAGATTTTTCAAAAGCTCAAAATCTAAGTTCTTTCCATGAAATCGCCAAATCTTTTACTATAGGCAATTAATTCAAATTTTAATCAAAATACCTGTTTTCAGGCCCTCTTCTCAGCAAAGTGCTAGTCCTTCAAGATTTAAATGTAAAATTTAGCCTCCACTACAAGTTTGTCCAACCAGCCGGCCACATGCGACCTGGGACATCTTTGAATGCAGCCCTGGGACGGACGTCTTTGAATGCAGCCCAACACAAATTTGTGAACTTTCTTAAAACATGGAGATTTTTTTTTTTAGCTCATCAGCTATTGTAAATGTTAGTGTATTTTATGTGTGACCCAAGACAATTCTTCTTCCACTGTGGCCCAGTGAAGGCAAAAGGTTGGACACCCCTGCTATAATGCCTCTCCAGATGTCTCCAGTCTTTGGTGATGCTGCCTCTATGCTTCTTCAACAACTTGTATACCTCCATAGTTCTTCACCTTGAATTGTACATTTTTATGCCTTGTTCTCCCACTAGATTGAGATCTGTGAACGTGGGGATATTGCGTTTTCACTTCTGTATTCCCAGTGTCCTTAAACAGCAGCACTCAATAAATTTCTATCTAATGAATTAAACATCTTTTGTCAATAACATCCCATCTGCATGTGGCAGAGGCAGAACTAGAAACCCACGACTCACGCCCTCTAAAATGTTCCTTTTACAATGGAGCCAGGGAGGACAGAGATCAACATAAAACATCTAGAACACCTAGCCCACATATAGTGAGAAGTTTGTAGCTTTCTATGGAGAGATGTTGACGATGGGGCTGAATTACAGAGGGCACTGAATACTGAGCTGAGGCACATACATACATTGCTAACCCAAGGTCACACAGCTGGTCAGTGGAGCAGCCTCGATATGCATCGAAGCAATCAGGCTCCGAATACCCGGTCCTGACCACTTGGCCAAACTACTTTCAACAGTCCATTACCGGTCCACCGACATAAATCGAGTGCAGGCAAGATGATAGTGACATATAATGGCCTCCAAACACCTTTCTATTCTAAATCTCACTTGCGATCTCGCGTTTGTAATAAAGCCATTTGGCGTTGTTTGTGAAGAGATTCACAGGGCCCAGGCGGGCCAGTGGATCAGAGCCCACGCAATAGCTGAAAATTAAATTGAACAATGTATTATTAAAACGTCTCGCACGACATATGGCACGTAGTGAACAGTCCTTAAGTGTTTGTCATTAGTTCGACTCTGGGGCAGCTGTAAAGGAACAGAGACCCAGGGCGGAGGCAGGGCAGGGAGTGGTTGGTGCTCCACCTGGCCAGCCAGGGGCCGAGAACGCGCAATTCCCCACAGGGCACCTAGGTCCCCGCCCCCGCGAGCCCTAGCTGGAGGCCATTCTGCAGGGTCTCTCCTAAGCCCGCGCCGTCCCAGTCCTCACCTGCCGGTCCCAAGTACTTGACCACCCCCTGGGTCTTGAACACCTCCCGGGCGGCCAGCAGCGCGTCCTCGCGGTGCGCTGTGTAGAAGTCGCCCCGGTCGAAGAGGCGCACCGTGGTGGTCGGCTTCTCTGGCATGCCCTGGAAGAAGCGCACGAAGCCAAACTCGGCCGCGCTCTCCAGCTGCAGCGTGTCCTTCGGTTGCACCGCCATTTCGGAACCTTTCCACAGCCTAGCGGAGAGAACTGCGCGACCCCGCACCCACCACGCTATTTCCCGCCTCCCCTCCCTCGCCCCCCGGGCGGTGTCGGGTTCTGCGGCCCGCCCAATCAGCATCCAGCGTTGCGGTTCGATGGGTGGGAGTCCGCCGCAGCAGCCAATCATAAACAGACGCGGCCCCGCTTCCCGCGCACGCTAGTGACTGTCGACTGCGCATGCTTGAACCTAGGTCGCGCACGGACCCGGACGGTTCCCCATCGTTGAAAGGGTTCAGTTCCTTGCGATTTCTCAACTGCACGGGCTAGGAATCCAGGTGGATGGATAACAAGGACAGACAATCAGGTGGGACATTCAGGCTGATTTTGCGTTTATTATGTATCCGGAAGCGTGACAGTGGAATAAGAAAGAAACTTGACCCTGCTATAAGCCAGGACTCTACTAGGATCTAAGAATCACTAGTAAAGGAAAGAAAAACCACTGTCTTTTTTCAGTTTACATTCTAATGACTGGATTCAATTAATATAGTAAGTAAATTAAATGGTATGTTAGAAGATAAGCATTTGGGTGAAAAAAATAAAGATGGAGGATGCTGGGGAAACTCAGCAAGTTGAGCTCTTGCCTTGCAACGGCAAGGTGGGGGGGCATAGGGGGGCCATCAATTCCCAGCCTCGGCCCTGGCCTGTACAAACCCATATGCTGAACCACAGTGCAAGTACTTGGAATGGCAGCGAAATTCTCCCACGCGGGAGGCCCCCAGCTTGGTTCCTGCCCAAGCTCCATCCACCTGTGTGAAATGAAACTATGTCACAACTAATGAGGTACAACTATGGAGACTGCTCTGGGCCCTTCTCCCTTCTCTCTCTCTCTTTCTATCTCTCTCACTTTCTCTCAAAACAATAAAATAAATATGGGGAAGAGGAAGTAAGATTTTTTTAATGTTAAACAAAGACCTGAAGGTCCAGCACAGTTACATGCCTTAGAAAAGTACTGCACTTCTTGTTTGGCTCACCCTTCCCCCATTGAAACGACCCCAAACTCAGGTTCAGCAAGTAGATTTACCCTCCGGGCTTTTCAAACTAATCCCTGGGCCCCACCCACTTAAGATTACAATGGGTTGGAATTTCTGAAAGGTGGGGGGTCTCAGGATCTATTCAAAAGCCTCCTTTCAAAAGCCTCCTGGGTGTGCCTGATAATCATCTCAGTTTAGAAACCATTGGCCTGCAGGTTAAAATTCAAATCCCTTAGGAGGCAGAAAAAGTTTAGATCGTCTTACTGCTGACTACCTTACCAGCAACATCTACATCCAGCAGTGCTTTCTCCTTTCACCCAAACGCTGTGATCTATGGCAGGCCTGTCCAACCTGCAGCCCAGGACGGCTTTGAATGAGGCCCAACACCAATTCTTAAAACATGAGATATTTTTTGTGACCATTGATTTTAGCTCATCAGCTATTGGTAGTGTATTTTATGTGTGGCCCAAGACAGATTCTTCCATTGAGGCCCAGGGAAGTCAAAAGGTTAGACGTGGCTGATCTAGGGCAATAAATTTCCCCTTCCCTCTAAACACCTGTGACTCAAACACAGACTGGTCCCTGGGCTCTGGCATGGTCCTTCCAGGCACTTTGTGTAGTAAACTCCTAGTCATTCTTCCTCAGCTCAAAGCTCTCATATAAACCTGCCCAGCCCCGCTAGATGTAATTTTTTTTTTATTGTTTTTGACAGAGAAAGAGACAGAAAGGGGAGGGCCCAGAGCAATCTCCATAGTTGCATGTCATTAGTTTTTCTAGGTGGTTTTGTTCTATACAGGTGTGGGGGCTGTGCAGGGCGGGGAACAGGGGGGGAGGGGGAACCAGGGACCAAACCCAGGACCTCCCACATGAGAAGCTCACCCTAGTGAGAACCAAACTGGGGACACACCCCAGTTCAGCATATGGGTCCACACGGGCTAGGGCTGGGATTCAATCCTTGGTCCCCAGGGCTGCAAAGTGAGCACTTAACCTACTGAACCATCGGGGCTCCCCCCCTCCCAGATGTAATTATTAATATTAATGTTGCGGAATTATCTTCTGGGGCCCCACCTTACTCATATCTCTATTATAATACTTGCCTTGTTTTAGAAATATCTGTACTCCTCTCTTACTAAATACCTGGAAAGAATACAAATGGGTATTTATATTTATTTATAGTTAACAATAATGGCTAATGTTCAACATTTATTGACTCTTGGATGTTTTTGTTATTTTCACATGTGTTTATTGTATTAATCTTTGCAACTCTAAGTGTTAGGAACAATTATTCTTATTTTACAATAAGAAAACTAAATCTTAGAGCTGTAAAGTAACTTGTGTAACATCACAGAGCTAGTAACAGAGTTAGAGTTCAGTTTTGTTCCAGATTCTGTATGCTTAACCATCTGTGTGGATGCCCTAGGGTGGGGGTGGCGAACCTATGGCATGCGTGCCCAAAGTGGCACATGGAACAATTATTTCAGCACGCGGTATTATTGTTTTTTGTTATAAAAACATCCTATGCCTCTTATAGACATAAAAAAAATCGATACCTCTATCTCACTCGATGGGTTGTCACGCGAGTCGAGCGAATATACTCTTATTTCATAAACTTTGGCACTCAATCACCAAAAGGTTCACCACCCCTGCTAGGGCCTGGCCACACATTAGTTGTGCAAGAAATGTATATAAATGAATGAGCTGTACATCGTAATAACCTCTTCCATATAATAATCTGACCTTCAATTCCATTCCATCTCCTTTCCTATTTCACATTCCAAGTTTAGAGTTCAAAGGGAGGCAGCATGTAATAAAAATATCTACTTCCAGGGTTCCTATGGGGGTCAAATGAGGTAAGAGCTTTGAAAGTATTTTTTTTAATCTCTTACAAACAAATTTTATACTGTTTATCATCACATTGACCCTCATCCCAGATTATATCTCTTATTTACTTATTTGTCAATTGAGTCTACCGGTATTCTAAAAATAAAGAAAATGCCCATACTGGCTTTGATCTGTCTAGAGAGTCACTACTGAGCCACAAATATTAGAGAACAATTTAAAGTAATGTGAAGGGCTATAGGGAATGTCAAAACAAGCTTCTCAAGGAAATTTAAGACAGGGTTTACAGGGTGGGGGGTGATGGCCTTAATGGGGGAGAGGGGTATAAACATCGGTGAGGGCAATTGATTTTATCCTGGTCTTTAAAAATGAACATGGTTGGAAAAAACCCACTTTAGGTTATGAGTTAGACACCACCTTCAGAATATTTGTTACAATTTAGGGGTGCAGGACAGTGGGAATTTTTTAAGTGGTGGGAGGGACATTTTAAGATGGTGGGAAAGATTTGTAAGATTATGTTGTAGCTACTGAAACTGTTGTGTTAGGAGGGAAAAAACTTTTCCTCTACCTTCTTAGGTTCAGTGATGAGGAACTTGTGAATTAAATGGACAAAGTACAGATTAAGAGAAGAAAAGGCACAGAAAAGAAGAAAATCTCAAAGAAGCAGTTAACTCAGGGGCTTATATAACCTTTTTAACAAAGAGAAAAAGATTTAGGGATCAAGGGATGACAAACTGGGGAAGTGACTAGACAAATATGGGAGAATTAATGGAAGACAAGGGTTTTTTAGTAAGGTCTGTTTATGCAAATTCATCTCAGTGTGGACTCTGTACCTCTTCCCTCCCTTCACAAGGAAAATTTATGCCCTAATTTTAGGCAGATAAGGGGAGGGCAGAGAACTCTTCCTGCACCTGCTGATTCTCAGTTGCCTTCAGCTCCGCATAATCCTTATGCCAAAGTGGCATATTTTGAGGTCGCATATCACGATCCCCTTGATGCTGAAAGAAGTAGAGCTGAGGCTGAAATGTTAAAAAGGACTTCAGGGAAGAGGAGGATCTTAAGCTGGGCTTTGACTAAGTAGAAGGTATAATGGGAAGTGGGAAATAAGGTAGATCATGATCAGATTTTAGTTGTTCTGGGAATGATATATAGAAAGGATTGAGAGTGGGAAGAGCTTGGTATTGGGGAAGGCAAAAATTACATTAGTCCAGGCAAGTTAGGTAAAGTTGGAGTAGGGTACAGTGATCCCTCGTTTTTCGCGGTTAATGGGGACCAGAACCTTCCGCAAAAGCTGAAAAACCGCGAAGTAGGATTGGCCCCTAGGAATTTTCGTGTATGCGGGTACAAGAATGTTTTAAATATGTAAACAGTATTCATACTCTACTCATTTAAGACAAAAATGACAACAGTATACGTATTTACTTAAACGTGTCAGTGCTAATGAATAAGGTTAATGACAAAACCTTATACAGTGATAAACATGAATCAACATTGCTTTCTGAGAGAGGCGAAGAGTCTTGTGTTGGTGGCGGAGGAGAGGCTCTCACGTGACTCGTAGAAGCTGTAGGCTCACTCGGAGACTCTTCTGCTGGAGGCACTGACGGTAGAGCCGGGGGCTTTACCTTGGAGAGAAACATGGTGATGGGTAGTTGTTGTCTTTTTCTTTTCCTTCAAAATTACCCTGTACAAGGACATAACTCACAGGGATAAATCCACTCGTACTCTCATTGGTCGATGTCGCACCGGGAACCAATCACGTGCCTTTATGAGAGCCCGTGGGATGGACTCTGAGTCAACTCATCTCTTTGTTTGACATGCAGGGATCCTTCTCTCTCGCGCATCAACATGACACAACGCTCCTTCCCGTAATGTGGCTGCCGACATGGTTGTATTTTTTCATTTTTATTTTTTGATGAATATTTTGGAAAAACCTGCGAAGCACTGAAGCCGCAAAACATGAAGCGCGAAGTGGCGAGGGAACACTGTATTACCAGTGGAGAGAGGGAGGAGGAATCAAGGTAAGGCCACGCAGAACAAACAAACAGGACTAGATAATACCACGGAAGCCCAAGGGGCAGAGTGCCACTTTTGGGAAACTGCTATGGCTGCCATTGGTCTCACCCCCTTGGTGCCCATGAGTGTTTTCTTAACTGTTCTTCCTTCTTTTTATCACAAGATTCCAAGACCTACATGGAGGTGCCTGTGCCCTGGATATTCAGAGCAGAGGGAAGATCTCCACCCTTAAACTACAGAGAAGGTAAGAACTGTCTCACCAATACCATACACAGGAGAATCCTCTCCAAATTGAAGAGGGGATGGGATACTGGACAGCCAGAAGGGGAAAGAGTACCCACTACAAGGCCCAGATTGTGAAAGGCCTTGTATGCCCCTGTGGAAGGGGAGAGGAGTAGATTTCATGTTGTATAAAATACTGTGATCAAGGGATGCCCAGATAACTCAGCAGGTTGAGTGCTTACCTTGCCTCAGCCCGTGCAAACCGATATGCTAAACTGCAGCACAACTGGTAACTGCTGGGATGGTGGCGAAGGTTCTTGCCTCCCATGCAGGAGACCCCCAGTTCAGTTCCTGCCCCTTACAGTCCCACATCCACCTGTGTGGAATGAAACTATGTCACAGCTAATGATGTACAACTATGGAGACTGCTCTGGGCCCTCCCCACTGCTCTCTCTCTCTCTCTCTCTCAAACAAAATAAACCTTTTAAAAAAATACTATGATCAACTTTTGGCAAATAATTCTGGAAGCAATGTAGGGTTTGAGATAGACAAAATAGATTCATGGCAAAGAGACCAGTGAAAATGTGTAAGAGAAGGCAGGTTAGAGGAGCATTATTTCTGAGAGAGAATCAGAACTCCTGATGACTGAATGAACAGAGAAGGTAAAAGAGAAAAGAATTTTGGACTTTTCATGGTGATGACATTAAGTGATTCTGAGAATACAAGAGACAAACTAGGTTTGTGAAGGAAGATGACATCATTAAAAGCTACTTACGGGGATGCCAGGATAGCTGAGGTTGAGCTCTTGCCTAGAAATAGTGATTCTGGGGTTCGATTCCCAGCCCCAGCTTATGCAAACCCATATGCTGAACTGTGGCACAACTGGTAACTGCTGGGATGGCACAACGGCAAAGGTTCTCAGACCCATGTGGGAGACCCCCAGTTCGGTTCCTGTCTTACTTGTGCAGCCCCAGCCCCACATCCACCTGTGTGGAATGAAACTATGTCACAACTAACGATGCACAATTATGGAAACTACTCAGGGCCCTCCCTACCTGATTCTTTCACATTTCAAACAATAAATTTTTTTTTAAGGCTTATTAAGTGAAACAGACAGTTTAGTGTAGAACTCAGGATGAAGGGCAAAAATGGAGATGGTATTTCTATTATCATCTAGGCCTAGGTGGTAACTAAGGCAAGGGAATGGATGAAACCCCCCAGGAAGAAAAAGAGGAGAAGCTGGGTTGACTTAGCAGGTTAAGAGCTTGCTTTGCAGCCCTGGAGTCTAAGGATCAAATCCTGGCCCGTGTGGACCCATATACTGAACTGGGTTGTGCCCCCAGTTTAGTTCTTGCTGGGGCCTATGCGGGAGGCTCCTGGCCCAGTTCCTGCCCTGCACAGCCCCGCGCCCACCTGTGGAGTGAAACTATATGCAAAACTAATGCTGTCAACTATGGAGACTGCTTTGGGCAGTCTCCCCCTTCTCTCTGTCTGTCAAAAAGACAATAAAAATAAATCTTAAAAAAAAAAAAAGGAAAAATAGGATAAATCCTGAAAACATTGGTATTTCAGAGTCAGTAGGAAAGAAAAACAGTCAGTGGAGACTAGTGCCCCTGAAACCAAAGAAAATTTGTAAGCAACATACTGGGATAGAAAATAGGGCAGTAAACATGGTAATAAGCTGTGAAGAGATCAAATGATGAGACACTGAGGGAAAAGGGCTGTTGGCAATTAGCAGGTCAGTGTTGCCTTTAGCAAACATAGCTTCAGAAGAGATGGGACAGAAAATAGAGGGCATTGTGTTGAAGACTGTGCCAGTTACCAATGTACCTTTTAGCTCCAAGTTCACCTTTTCTGCTCTATAAAGATGGATCTGAAGCTTCATCGTACAGGGCACTGGAGAGACACTGGAAGAGGACTGTTTCCTTGCAGTACCCCCGAATTCCTCAGTGCCCAGCTCCTGCAGACCCAGGGTTTCTCTAGCACAATGGACAGCAGCCAGCAGCTTTCCTGAGTACCTGCCCCGCACCCCAACAAAAGTCCACTCTACAGAGTGGCTTTAGTGTCTGGTGATGCACCTCCCTTTGAATAGCTTCCCCCAGCACCCTAAGAGCACTGGTCAGCAAACTTTTTTTCTTTTTTCTTTTAAGATTTATTTTGTTGTCTGATAGGTGAGAGAGAGAGGAGGGAGGGCCCAGAGCAGTCTCCTTAGTTGTACATCGTAAGTTATGACAGTTTCATTCCACACAGGTGGCTGTGGGGCCACGGTTTGCACAGGCCAGGGCTGGGATTCAATCCCTGGACCTCATCACTGCAAGACAAGCACTCAACCTGTCTGCATCCCAGCAGACTTTTTCAGTAAAGGACTACAGTAAGTATTTTAGGCTTTTGCCAGCCATCAATCAACTCTGCCATTGTTGTTGGAAAAAAACATCCACCTTATATAAACAATAAGATTTTATGGACACTGAACTTTTTATTTTTACTCCATGTAATTTTCACATTATCACAAAATTTTTATTTTTTCCAACCATTTAAAAATGCAAAATCCATTGTTAGCTCCATAGCTGCATAAAAACAGGCAGTGGCGGGCCAGCCTGCAGGCTGTAGTCTGATGACTCCTGCTGCCAGTGAGGCTCCACAGCACTTTTTATTTACCGTGAATGGTGTTTTTATATGGTCATTTCTATTAACAACTAACTCTGGGATTCTAAATTAACATCCTTGCCCATGAGCTTCTTATAGACACCAGAGTTTCAACCTCTAAGAAAGAATTCATCATAAAACTTTAAAAATACACTTTTTTTTTTTTCATATACCAGTATTTACTTATCTTTTGTGCTGACAATGTTTAAACCTTGAATTTGAACAATTTTCAAGTATACACTACCATGTTATTAACAAAAGAAGAGCTTATGAGGGACAATTCTGGTCAATTTCCAAAGTTTTCCTATGATACCGGAGATGTTCCATATCTAGGAATTAGGGGGACATATTAAATAATGTATGTTTTCCTAGAATATCAACCATTTCCTTCTCATACTGACAATATTAGGTTAGTAGTCAGGAATGTATTCCCTTGCAATTACATAAAATAATCAGTATCTGTTAGTGTCTTGTTTACATTCCCTAATGTGTATACTGGGGCTTCCATATTCTTCAAGCATATGTAATTAATAGATACTCTTTACAAAAGCAGTTCAGTGTCCTTAGGTCCAATGCTTCATTTTCCATAAATATATATATATATATATATATATTTTGATGTTCCCATGGTGAGCTTGTATTTCATTTGGTGAGATGTTTTCACAGACCCTTTAGCAGTAATTCTGAATTCGTTTCTCCATAAAGAAGGTTGTAAAGAAGGTTTGTGCTTTTTGGTGCTAACTTTTTTCTCTTGAATTATCAGATTTATATTCTGCCGTTACAACTTTACTCAAAGGAAATGACCTGCTTCCGGCACGTGAATGAATTCGTGTTTTGGGGAAACCTCCTGCTTGACGTCCTCACCCTTCATGCCCTCCTGGTCAGTTTTTGGCTGGGCCACTTCCCGGAGACCATCTCCCGAATCAGGCCCTTGAACCTTAGGTGCTACTTCATCTTCATTGTCTTGTTTAACTGTAGTGCCCTGACTCTCGGTTGGTAACTCCGCTTGTGGAGGTTGATCATCACTAGGTGGGTGGGCATCTTCAGGTTCAACTGGCTCGGAAATTACTTCTACAACTTTCAAGGATCGTGGTCTTCCACATCGACTCATGTTTCACACTGTTGAGGCTCATGTAGCAAAAAATGGAACGAAACCTCCTCTACCCCAACTCCGGTCTCTGAATGCAGACAAAATGGTGCTTGTGCCTACACTCATCTTAAAGCCTGATTTTGTGACACTGTGCCCTGCATTTTTCCTCCTCAGCAATCAGGTACTAAGATAAGGAATACACAGTCCCAAGACTGGGGACAAGTTCACCTCTAATGTTGTGGAACAGGACTCTGCACCATGTACCCAACCAAGTGCTATGTTCCTCTGGGCCACATGGATGGAACTTCTCTGCTCTTCGGTCACAATGCCTCTCCCTCAAGGTCTGGGTCTGGGTGTGGGGCCTGGGGGCAGTAAATGGCTCTTCTTTGGGTGCTCTCTCAGCCCTAGGTGGCTGCTCCTTATACACTATTCTTACTGTCTTTAAAGTTCTCATTCCTTTCTACTACATAAATTCCATCACCATATAACAAATTATCACCAATTTAATAAACACTTAATGTTTCCATGGGTCAGGACCAAGCATGTCCCTGGATCTTTTTCTCAGGGTCTCATGACTGCACTGATGTCTGCCATGGCTGCCATCTCATTTGCAGCTGGAATCCTCTTCCAGCTCACTGGTTGTTGGCAGAATTACTATTTTTTTATTTTTTTTTTGTAAGACTTATTGTTTGAGTGGAGGGAGAAGAGAGGAAGAGAGCAGGGGAGAGGGCCCAGAGTAGTCTTCATAGTTGTACATTAGTTGTGAGTTTCATTCCACACAGGTGGACGTGGGGCCACACTGGGCAGGAACCTTACTGGGGGCCTCTGCGTGGGAGGCAAGGACCTTTGCCACTGTCCCAGCAGTCCCATACGCTGCAGTTCAGCATATGGGTTCGCACAGGCTAGGGCCAGTATTTGATCCCTAGGCCTCAGGGTTGCAAGGCAAGCACTCAACTTGAGCTATCCCAGCAGCCTCAGAATTTCCTGTGGTTCTGGGACAGAGGCCCTCAGTATGTATAGTCAGCCTGCTGTTTCCTGATAGGAGACCCTCTCCACACACTGCAGTTTACTTTAAGGATAACAGTACCTCTGCTGTTTCTGCTTCTCTTATCCTTAGACACTTTAAATGAGGCTCACCTGATTGGTCAGGCACAGGCATCTCCCTTTTGTCAAGTGATGAAGGCTCCTAATTACATTTGCAAAATTCTTTGCCATATAATGTACTCTTGGGAGTGACAGCCCATCATATTCACAGGCCCTGCCCACTACCCATACTATAAGGGAGGGATTTATATAGGGCATATACATTAGGGGTATGGAATCTGGGGGCTATCCTTGAATTTTGCCTTCTGCAGAAAGGATAAAATTCATGTTTAATGTTCTTAGACTTTTCTTATCTGGGGGATGCTGGGATAGTTCAGCAGTTGAACACTTGCCTCGCAACTGCAAGGTCTGGGGTTCAGCTCCCAGCCCCAGCCAGTGCAAAACCCACATGCTGAATTGCAGCACAACTGGTAACCACGAAAATGGCTTCTATGCAGGAGGCCCTGTTCAGTTCTTGCCCCATGCTGCCTGTCCATCTGTGTACAATGGAACCATGTCACAGCTAATGATGTAAATGGGTCTCCAAACTATGGCCTGCAAGCCAGATGTGGCCCGTGAGGCCCTCATCCGGCCCGTGGAGACCTTTTTATCTGAATAAAATAATATTAAATAAATAATTAAAAACAACATCTATGTTTTGATTCTTTTTTTATTTGGACCTCGAGTGTGTAGTCGGTCCCCTAACTGCTGTTTGAGTTAATGTGGCCCGCGGGCTGAAAAGTTTGGAGACCCCTGATTTAACACTATGGACACTGCTCTAGCCAACCCCCCTCAAAAAGTTTTTATCAAAGGGAAAATATTTAACTTCATATAAAATGTTGTTTGTACCATAATTATTCATTATAAAAGATGCTGAAATACTGGTGTTTCTAACTCAACCAACCATAGAATTCATGGTTCACACAACATTCTCCATCAGTTCTGCATCAAATTGCCTATTTGTCTAACAAAATTTTGATTCATTCAGAATAAAACTGACTTCAGTGTAGAAATTACATGCAAAACTAATTTGTAGTTAACATCTGAAGCATTTCTTAACCCATTATCTTACATGTACACTATGAAATTTGATTCAATAAAGTTAGGAAATTCGGCTTCAAAATGTTTTATTTCATAGTTCATAAAAAAAGGTATATGTACAAGACAAAGTAAATGGAAAGGCAGCCTTCAATCATAAATGGATGAGACACAGCAGTCACTAAAACTATTACGGAACCATATTTAATGCACACTTCAATGTTATGTATAAATAATCATACTATTCAAAGGGGGGCATGGGATATGAGATCTGTATATAAACGACACTTCTGGTTCAATTTTAAGATTGGTAAAGTCAATTTCAAGCTGCTTATATTTTGAGTACAGTTCACTATTACAAATATATATTGACTAACAATAGTAGTCCTCAAAGATTTCTTTGTCCCATGCTCATATATTTGTAATCTGAGTCCGTCTAATTTCCCTTCTTATGGTTACTATTCAAATTATAGTAGTTATCCATTCAGTTCCCTACGCATCTCACCCATCTCCTTTATCTGAAAGAGGAAAAGAGAAAAAAATTTTAGTTTCTAATCTTCTGTTCATTCTGAAAAGTTAAATAAAAAATAAGGAAAGCAAGATAATTCTCTTCCACACTTATGACTTATTTAAATTAAAACAAATTGTATTATAAAAAAGCACACACTGAGTATATGATCCAAACTACTATTTAGAGATAAGATGGCTAAAGTGACAGAGGAAGATAGCAGGTAAGTTAGTTTTTGTTTTTGGGGGTTTTTTATATATATTTTTTAATTTTAATTTATTTTTTGAGAGAGAGAGATACAAAGACACAGAGAACTGAACTGGGGAAGCTCCCAGTTCAGCATATGGTTCCGCACTGGCCGGGCCGGGATTTGAACCGTGGTCCCCTGCGCTGCAAAGTGAGTGCTTAACCCACTAAGCCATCCCAGCTTCCCCATATCTTCTTTTTTTTTTTTTTAAAGATTTATTTATTGTTTTTGACAGAGAGAGAGAGAGAGAGACAGTCAGAGACAGAAGGGGGAGGGCAAAGAACAGTCTCCAGAGTTGCACATCATCGGTTTTTCCACAGTTTCATTCCACAGGTGGGCGGGGCTGCACAGGGCAGGAACTGGGCCGGGGTCTTGCCCCGGTGAGAACTGAACTGGGGGCACTCCCCAGTTCACATGGGTCCACACGGGGGGATTTGATCCTTGGTCCCCGGGGCTGCAAAGTGAGTGCCTAACCCACTGAGCCATCCCAGCTTCCCCCTAGATCTTTAAGAATGTTTAAGATTTTTATTAATTGTATGAGGGCTGTCCAGAAAGTATCCAGCCGTGTAATATGAAAAATAGAAGAATTTATGGCTAGATTTTTCCGGACAGCCCTTGTATACCACTTTTACTCTTAGGAAGAACCACTTCATTTTCTATTTCCAATCATGTACTTTATAGGTGAGGAAATTGAAGTTAAGAATTAAGTGACTAGTCCCAGATCACACAGCTACAGGCAGAACTGAAACAGCTACCAGTTAGCAAACATTTTGCTCTGTGGCAAGCATGGGACTAACACTTTATAGATTACTTTGTTTCACCTTTACAATGGGTCTGTACTACGTATGCTTAAAGAAGTTAAATAACCTGCCCAGCTAATAAGTGGTCAAACCCAGGTCTGTAATGCTTTTAACCACGAAACTACATCATCATTCTGATGTTATGATTCCATTCAGGGATAGTCACCCTAGACCTGTGGTCACCAAACCAGGTAAGCTAGATGATCAACTATGTATGGGAAGATAAAGTTAGAACTTTCTAGTTCCATTAGAATTTTTCCAATATTCTTTTACATTTCTATTATTTGGTAAAATATCAGTAAACAGCACAAATACAATTGTAAAATACATACATGTACAAGAAGTGGTGAGTATACTGAAAATGTTATTGATAAGATTCAGAGACAACTGTGTTCATATCAAATTCCAAGTGACAAATCTAGCAATCTCACACTTTAATTTCACACCTTTGGACATGACTAGTTAGTATGCAATGGGTTTAACTAGGACACAAATAAGTTCATTTTTAATGATTATTTCATTGGCAGATACAATAAATCAGATTATTAGTCCCACTGAATTTCTCTAATGTGAATCTACTAGAGCATGCCTTTAAGATTCCACTAAATGCAGAATAAATCATGACCTTCCCATCCCACTATTCTCTGAGGCAAAAATTAATATAATCCATGGAACTCATCATGGTAGAGAATTTAGGCAAGGAAGCATTCTTTGTAAGACTGTCCCTAGGACTCTTAAATTTCATACTATTAATATAAATAGAACCCAGTAGAACCAAGACCTGTCAGTGTCTAGGAAAGTACAGTGATTGTTAGGAGTAAGAGATTAACAAGGGACTTTTTGAATGCACTTACCTCAGCTTTCTCATACTTTGCTGTTCTGTTTTTTCTGGAAATAACCTGAATGGGAGAAAAGTAATTACTATTTTAGGATTGCTAACAAAAAGTTGGTCTAAATTGACATATATGCTTTTAATGGACATAATTCCTTCTGAAACAAATTTAGTTTTAAATTCTGGGGAAGCTGGGATGGCTCAGCGGGTTAAGTGCTCACTTTGCAGCCCCAGAGCCAGAGGATAAATCCCGAGCCTGGCCCATGTGAACCCATATGCTGAACTGCGGTGTGCCCCCAATTAAATTCTTGCCGGGTCCTATTCAGGAGGCTCCCAGCCCAGTTCCATGCCCATCTGTGGAGTGAAACTAAATGGAAAATTAATGCTGTCAACTATGGAGATTGCTCTGGGCCCTCCCCACTCTCTGTCTGTCAAAAACAAAAACAAAAAACAATAAATTCTACCTACAGACATTGTTTCTTAAAATTAAAATTCCCTACTAAACTAAAAAAAAAAAAAAAAGTCTACCACAACCAGTGAAACATACTAAAAAATTGTATTGAGAAAACAATGAGTTATCTTTAACGAAATTTAACTGCCTGGTGTGCATTCTCCCACATCTTACTCTCTTTTTTTGACAGAGACAGAGAGACAGAGAGAGGGGAGGGCCCAGAACAGGCTCCATAGTTGTGTATCATCAGTTTTCAATGTGGTTTTGTTCTACACAGGTGGGCGGGGCTGCGCACAGTGGGAACTGGGATGGGGGCCTTCTGCATAGTAGGCACACCCCCTAGAGCCAGGGGCAGAACTGGGGGCCTCCTGCATAGAGTTCAGCATGTGGGTCTGCACGGGCCAGGGCCAGGACTCGATCCTAGGTCCCCAGGGCTGCAAAGCGAGCGCTTAAACCCACTGAGCCATCCTGGCTTCCCCTCCATCTTATTCTATCCCAACACAAGCACATGTAAACATATGGGATTATGCAGTAGTTTTGCACAACCTTTTATCAGAGAAACTCTCCCAGATCAAAAGTTATACATTGAACACACCCTTTAGTAACCACTTTATTTCATAGCACGGATATACTCATCCATTCTACTGATATACACTCAGGTTTCCAGATTTTCCTGTACTAGCAACATTGCAATATATAAAACCTTGACCATACTTTACGTACTTGTGCTTTCATTTATAGAGGACAGTTAGATTTCTATAATTAATCTTTCATGTGTTCATTTGCCATCTGAAATTCCTCTTCTATAAACTGCTTACCCTTACCTGCTGTCATCCTTCAATTTCCTTAATTTAAGAACTCTTTATATATTATGTATTATACCTTTTTAAATGTATATTTCCCCCCAGCCTATCAATGATGCTTTTTACTTTATAGTATCACTGTCATACAAAACGTTAAAGATTTCTTGCTTTGCTTGGTTTCCTTTACCACAAACTTACAAAAATATTTCCTAATTAATTTTGAGATTTATTTTTTAACATTTTTAACGACAATTCATCTGGAATTTGTATTTCAACAAAGGAGCATTGCCAACTCCTTTCACATCACTGTGCTTCAGGAATGTGCCACTTACACAGTTAGCCAATATGGTCAGCCCAGGTGGAGTGAAGAATTCAACTTTTTCTTTCCAGAATAATAGCCAAGTGTGATAATTCCACTGAACTAAAAATGTAATTTCCCATATACCATCAAATCTATTTCTGAATTGTTATGTTGGTAAGAGTTCCTGATGCAAATGTATCCTTACATTTCTAAAATAAATCCTGATTAGTCAAGGGATATATTCTTCTCCTGAAGCATTGCTAAATTCAATTTGCTAATCACTTATTTAGAATGTTGCTTCGTATTTATCACTTAACTCCTTTCTATGCTAACCTTACTTTGCATTCTGCTGTTTCAGTTCAGCTTGATGACAACATAGCTGATGTATAAGTACTCAGCTACAAGCTCTTCTCATATTAGTGCCCTCCTTCTTGCTTCATGAAATGATTGTTTTATCAAAAAGGGGCCAGAAAAGCAATGGATTCACTCATTATAGAGAGTTATTTTTAAAAAATGAAGATTTTGTTTCATTAATATGTTCTGGAACATGAATGTAACTTTTTCATACTGTCACTTTTTCTTGAAAATATACCCTTAAATGAAATTTTACTTGTACCATACTCACAAGCACAACGATTCCAGCAATAATTGCTATTGTCACAACCACAATGACAGCAATAATACCAGCTTTTAGACCCTGCATTGAAAATTCAGGTGGTTTTTCGTCAACATAGTAAATTGCAGTTCGACCAGGATCCAGATCCAGTGGTTCCCCATCTACTATCAGGTCCAGGTTCTTGGAATAGAACAAGGATTCATCTTTAACCTACATTGAAAAACAATTTAAAATATTTAAGAAAACCTGGCCAAAAAGAATGACATGCCAATTATAAATCAAAAGAACTGTTGCCAAGAACCTTTACGGTTTTACTGATAACAATCTGATACACTGAACTTTTAAAAAAACATTATGGAAAATCTCCAAACATATACAATAGTAGAAAGAAATACTATAATGAAGTCCCATGTATTTATCACCAGATTCAACAACAGAAACACATGGCCAATGTTATTTTATTTATTCTTTCTTCTATCCTCCTCCCCATAATATATATTGAAGCTTAAACTATTTTATGACAGCAGTTACATAGCATTTCTCACACAACTCTTATTCCTGGATATAATAAGAAAAGGCTATACACACAAACTAAGTAATTACCTAGGAGATAATGGATAAGAATTATGGGAAGATATTCTGGGCAGGGCAATTTGATAAAAGGCATAAATATAAAAAGTAAGAAAGATATATAAGAAAGGTGCATGTCAGTGAAGGGAAGACAACATTAATTGCAGCACAAGAACTACTTGGAGAATAGAGATACATGATGGAAGATCTTGAATCCATTGAGGCATGATAGACATTACATTTCTAAACACAGGAATAAAGTCAGGAAGATTGTACTTACATCTTTTTCAAAATAATAAGCCACATCAGCTATGTCCACATCATTCTGAGTTTTCTGAGAAGAATTTTGCACCAGATCAATAGTAATAACATCATTCTCATACTGGGGGGAAAATTGAAAAATATAAATTAATAGTAACATAACCAAAATCATATGAACATATTATTGTTCAATAATCATAATAGTCAGTGTGATTTTCTGTAATCTAGATGTGTCAGTATTCCTTTTCATTAGTACATAATCAAGTTTATCACTAATGATTAATACATCTTTGGAAGGTCTTTAAATCTATCCAAGGGAAATAAGACAGCAATGCAAACAAAGATAATTGCAATGCATATTTTTAAGAAAACTTTCTTTTGAAAAGATTTTAAAACAAGATATTAAAACATTGTATTTGGTTTTAATTACTTTAAAACTAAAATGCTGAAGAAATGCAATCCAAAACGCAGTATACATTTATTGTGTTCTGCTTTTAGGGAGCAAAAAGTGTATTACTTCCAAAAAGTCTTTTTTAAAATGACATCAATTTTAATCAAGAAGAATTTAAGAATAAATTCATACATACTGCCTTGAAAGAGTTCCATTACACAAGTATTTTTCAACCAGCATTGATTAAATTAAGGAAGGACTGGTTAAGGACTAGCTCCTTAAACCAGAGTAAATGGGAACTGAGTAGCACCCTACAGCATAAAGCAATCAGAGAGGTTTTCCACAGTGAGAAGACTAGAATGTATTAGGGCTACTACATTTTCTTTAAGGGTAAACTGAAGTTTTCAAAGGCTATGGAAGGAAAAACAAAATTTAAGTGCCCAAGGCTGAAAACTATTATTCAAATGCAGTTTAGTCACTACTAAAAAAAAAAAAAAAATCAGATCCAAATCATATTGCTCCACCAACTTTCTGCTAAAGGTCATCTACTTAAAAAAACAGAAACTTACCAGAATATTTGTGATATATTTTGGATCCAGTAGATAACGACTTGAGATTACCTCCTTGAGCGCACTATAATTAAAAATTTTGTTTTTTTAAAAAGTGGTTTGGACTGCAAAACATTAAGAAGCACTACTTTTTTTTTTTTTAATTTATTTTTATTGTTTTTGACAGAGAGATTCAGAGACACAGTGAAGGGGGAGGAGGGCCAGAACAGTCTCCATAGTTGCACATCATTGGTTTTTCTACATAAGTTTCATTCCACAGGTGGGCGGGGCTGCACAGGGCAGGAACTGGGCCGGGGGGCCCGGTGAGAACTGAACTGGGGCACTCCCCAGTTCAGCACATGGGTCCGCACGGGCCGGGGCCAGGATTCGATCCTTGGTCCACGGGGCTGCAAAGTGAGTGGTTAACCCACTGAACCATCCCGGCTTCCCCAACTTTTTTTTTTAAGATTTATTATTTTTGAAAGAGAAAAATAGACAGAGATAGAGAGAAGGGGGAGGACCCAGAACAGTCTCCATAGTTGTACATCATTAGTTTTCGACATGGTCTCGTTCCACACAGGTGGGCAGGGGCCACGCAGGGAGGGAACTGGGCTGGGGGCCTCCCACATGGGAAACACACCCCAATTCAGCATATGGCTCCGCAGGGGCCGGCCCCGGATTTGATCCCCAGTCCCCAGGGCTGCAAAGTGAGCACTTAACCTGCTGAGCCATCCCGGTTTCCCAAGAGCACTACTTTTTAACTAAGCAGATAGCCCAATGTCTAGAATTGTCACTAACCAAACTTACGGTATTGAAAATTTTATGACATGACTTTCTGTGCCAATAGCACTCTTGCAAGCAGTGAACACTCCTAAAACCCTCTGGGACTTTCTGTAAAAAGTGTGACAAGTACTAACCCCACAAAGTGACACAGTACAAGAGGGGAAAGGATTTTCTATATGGGCAGATATAGTGGCATTATGACAGGAAGCAGAAAGGTTATGGTGGGCAAACTAAGCCGATTTTCTACAAAAAGGTTAGAACTACAAAGAAGATTGTCCTGAGGCTTGAATGTGATGAGCCCAAGCATTTTTTAACAGGGAGGAGATAAAGAGAAAGGACAAAGTGATCTAAGTCTAAGCTTCATAATTTTACAATGAAGACAAAAAAATCTTGAGGCTTTGATTCAGGATAGAATCATCTATAAACTGTTGACTTCCACTTTGATTAGAAACATGGTATCAAGTATCTGTCCACAGATTACATTTATTAATTTAAAAAAGGAAAATGCTAACTCTACAGTGGAGAAACATGGCGGGTATCACCTTAACCACAGTTAACATCACCAGTAAAGAAACTAGCTGACATGTGCCTCCTGATGTGAAGCACTTTGGAGGACAATAGCACCTTTTAAATTTTCTGTCAAAAGTGTATAACCTGTATTTAAGTTATGAGGAACCATCAGATGAATCCAAAATTTGAGGGACATTCTATAAAACAAGACAAAGAAGGGCCAAAACAGTGTTGACTATTAAAAGAGACTAAACTGTCATGACAACCAAATGCAATGCATGATCCTAGGTTGGGTCCTGGGTCAGAGGATAAAAAATTGTTACAAAGGGCAATACTGGGAAAACTGGTACAATATGGTATAACATTAAATTTCCTGAGTTTGCTAACTGAACAGTAGTTATGTAAGAGAACGTCTTTTCTTCCCTAAGAAAAGATATACTAAAGTATTTAGGGGTTAAGGGGCATGATGTCTACAATTTGCTCTCAAATGGTTCTGGGAAAAAACATTTATACATGCTTAGATAGATAAAGAAAGTACACACATATGCATACACATGTAACACCCAAATACAATGCATTTAATAGCACTTACGTCTGCAAACTTTGAATATCATAAGGTTTTTCTCTTGTTCTGTGTTTTAGTTCAATGATGATCCAGCTGTAAAGTAAAAAAGACAGTATTGACTCGTAACAACTCCGACTTTTTAAAATCTTATGTTCCTAATAAGCTAATAAAATTCGCAAGTGGAATTACAGTAGAGTTAACAGCAAAAGGATTTATGCGATATGCCTTTCATGTTTTCCTTGGCCCTCATATATACTTCATAAAGAACTCATTCAGGAAGAAACACCCTTCCTAACACTGACCCTCTGGGCCATAACATGTAAGAGCACATGAAGTCAAGGCTTAGTTAGTTGGTCATGTAGGCCATGTCAAGTGAAGGTACAAAAAGGCACTGAGTTAAAGAGAAAAGTAACCGCAAGGTTCCAAAAGACAGAAGTGTAGAGTGCGTGCCTGCCTTGGTCTTGCTTGATACCTTTCCAGTTTTTAATTCTTTCCAACAAACTATTTTTTGCCTATTCAAGCTTGAGTGTGTTTCTGTTCTTTTTCATTACATGATTCCTAAGACAACTGTATCCCAAACACAATAAATGAGCAAGTATATAAACAGCTTAAAACATTCATATACATTTCATACTAATCCAACTTTAAAATACTAAGCAGTGTTAAGTAAAAATATAAAAAAGGTAAATTGTGGTTAGTATGCTACCATAAGAAAAAATATATTGCTAGTAAATTCATCAAATATCTCTGGAAGGTTATGGAATAAATTGGCAAAATCAGCTCTATGGAGGTAAACTGGGTAGCTAGGGAATGAAAGGAGATTCCACTGTACACCCTTTTCTTTTTGAATTCCAAATCACAAAATCAGATTATTATAAATATTCAAAAGTAAGTTTAATTACAACGAATATGAAAACAAGTAATCATAGGCAGCCCAACTCACTAGGTCCTCACTCGTTCAGAGCAAGATTTTTCAGTGTCCTTATCAGTTCTTCTGACACCAGCAGTGTTCACACACCAGCACGTGGTGGTGCCATTGCACTGCTTGGCTTTGAATAGCCCGTTCTCATCACATTCAGGATCATAGAGCCCGTCATTATTCTGGATAGCATCTTCAGGTTTCGGTCTTCTCCCAGATTTTAAGTGGGGAGTCATTTCTGCCTTCATCACCAAACATTTACTAGCCACTGCAAAGAAAGCTTAATGTCAAACAAAAAAAATAACTGCAGTTTTATGCTTAAAAGAAAATAAAATTTTAATTTAACTCCAAATTCTCAGGGCCAAAGATTATTGTAGACTTACATGTTCCACAATCATTTTTTAAAGATATGACACTTCAGGTAGGAGATAATTTTGACAAAATAACAGAATTCAGATGAGCCAATAAAAGGCTTCCAACTCAAAACACACCCATTAAAGAAATACACATCAAGATAAAAAGTTTAAAGTCAATGAGGATAGGCTACTCACGTTTTGAGCAAATGACGGAATTTTGTGTACCAATTGAAGTACACTGGCACTGACCATGCATGTTCACAGAGCAGTTTGTGGTCAGTTTGTACTTTTCACAGATACATTCTAGAAAAAAAACGTTAAACCCACTTTAAAATGTGAATCCAACTATCAACTGTGGTGTCCCCCATAAATTACATTCTGACAATAATGGAGCCAAGTTACAGGGACACAAAACCTTAAAAAACGTGCTCCTGAATATTTTCTTTTCGAAGCTATAATTTGAGTGGCTGACACTATGCTAGTTTGTATATATACACAGTCTAATTTGCACGCATTCCCACTTTTTTTTATAAATTTATTTATTTATTCTTTTTTTTACACAGAGAGAGAGAGAGAGAGAGAGAGAGAGAGAGAGAGAGAGAGAGAGAGAGAGAGAGAGAGAACTGAACTGGGGGAGCTCCCAGTTCAGCATATGGTTCCGCATGGGCCAGGGCCGGGATTCGATCCCCAGTCCCTGGCGCTGCAAAGTGAGCGCTTAACCCACTGAGCCATCCCGGCTTCCCCCCCACTTATTTTTTAAATCAAGAATTCAACCCTCCAAATATATTCAGCTTTGGCTTTACAATACTCCCAGTGTCAGATCCCTCCCTCCTTCCTGTCCTACGGTACTGTGCTAAGATAAACCCTTGCCTGTCAAGTTTCTCCCCAAAATCAACAATTCCAATTCTAAGATTTGTGAATGGCTCA
>PVKE010017665.1:0-30480 GCA_004027555.1 Craseonycteris thonglongyai
AAAAAAAAAAAACCTATGAAAAAGTGTTTAACATCACTAATCATTAGGAATATGAAAATCAAAACTACAATGAGAAACCAATTCAAACTCCTTACGCTGGCTACTATTTAAAATAAAATAATATAATATAATATAATGTAATATAATAATAAAAACAAAAAAAATGTGTTAATGAGGATGTAAAGGTATTAAAACACTCATGCATCATTGGTGGTTATACTAAAGGGAGTGGTCACTGTGGAAACAGTTAAGTAGTACCTCAAGAAGTTAAATATAAAAGTACCATATGATTGAGCAATTTTACTTTAGGTTTACATATGCAAAAGAATTGAAAACAAGACTAAAACAGACATTTGAATGCCAATGTTCATAGTAGCAGTATTCACAACAGCCAAAAGATACAAATAACCCAAATGTGCATTGATGGATGAATAGATAAACAAAAGTTGTATATCCATACAATGAAATATTACACAATCCTAAAAAGGCATGAAGCTATGAGTCGTGATACAACATAGATGAACCATGAAAATACCATATTAAATTAAATAAGCCAGACACAAAAGAATAAATACAGTATGGTCTCACCTGTATAAGGTACTGATTATAGGCAAATTTACAGAAACAGAAGGTAGAATAGAGGTTAGCATGGGCCGAGAGGAGGCAGAGATGAGAAATTGGGTTTAATAGGTACAGAGTATCTTTGAAGGATATTGAAGACATTTTGGAAGTGGATAGTGGTGATTGTTGCCCAAGTTTGTAAATATACTTATGACCAATGAATTGTATTTAAAAATGGTTAACATGGTCAATGTTATGTTATGAATCTGAAATCTAATTTGTGCTGTGCTCCCCAAGCCATGTGCTTGAAGAAAGGCTATATCGCCCTGGAGAAGAAGATACAATGTTTAAATTATTTTGAAAAATGTACAAAGTTGCAATATGTGCAATGACACGTAGTTATTATTACTACTACTATGTAATTTCAAAACCCCAAGGCTGGAACTAGTGATTACAAAATTTTATACCAATATTCAACTGCATCTTTCTTGGCATATCTAGAAAATGCTGAGTTTGGCAATTGATAAGCCATCTTACCAGGACACGAAAAATCTGTTGATTTTTCTGCATGAAAAAATGGTAACAGAATTGTTGAATGGGCAGGGCAGCAATAAGTCTCCAAGATCCTAGTCACACTCAAATTCATTCATTCATTAATGAAAATATACTGTAAATCTATTTTGTGCCAAGTAAGTGAAGAAACCAGGGGCTAGGAGATGAAGTGAGGTCTCCAAGGTCACACATGTAGTTAATGAGAAAACTAATATGAGATCCTGGATTCCCAAGCAGTGGAGGTTCCTGCCACAGATAACGAGTGTGATGTTCCCTAGGTTGGGGACATGAGCATGCAGAATCCAGTCTAGACACAGGAGGGAGTATGGGCTTCATAAAGTACGATGTTAGCACACTGATTGTGGATTGAAATGTTCGTGACATCTTCATATGAAGTAGAAGAAAGAAATGAACAAACTAAGAAAGATGTGATGTCTGGTTGTTACCCACCTTTCAATGCCGTTTTGAGCAGACTCCTCTGTTCTGCTTTTCCCAGGACTTTCCACATTGTATGTATGCTTAATCTGCTAAAGGCAACACATACATTGTCTTACATGCATATATAATACATTGCATGCACTGTATATAGATATGCATATAGTTATTTCTCTCCATTTACACAATCATATTTTTTAAAAACTAATTTTATTTAGTGAATATTTTAGAATTTCAAATGCTCCCCAAAATAAGAAAAGCAAAGCCCACTTCCCTTAATAAGCTGTCTCTGGCCCACTTTTAAAATCACAACACATAGATGAAGTAAGTAAATCTGGAGAAAAGAAAAAAACTAAGCAAAAAAAAAAATTTATATTTTTCCATTTGGCCACTAATTCTCATTTTTTCTTTCCCTCCTCCTATGTTTAGGTCACTTCTGAGTTCAAGTTCCCAGGATGAAATCCAGTGAGCTGTCAACCAAATGACTAATAACAGCCAAGTTAAACCAGGATGTCATAGGACCAATAAGAAAGGGCCCAATTTCTCGTAAGAGATTTGAAGTGAAAACCTTCACCACTGGGATGGGTTGTTTTATGGCAGGTGAAATTAACCACCCTTAACAGATCAAGAGTCATGGCTTCTCCGGCTGCTGGACACATGGATGCCTTTTGTGTGCTCTCTCAAAGAACGGTGCAGAGCAGGAAAAGTCTCCCACAGGTCTTTTTTCCTAGTCCCTCCAGGCAGGTGTCCTCGAAAGCAGGGGTCCCCAACTGTTTTGGCACCAACGACCGGGTTCATGGCAGACAATTTTTCCACAGACTGAGGATGGAAGGGATGGTTTCAGGATGATTCAAGCACATTACATTTATTGTGCACTTTGTTTCTATTGTTACTACATTGTAGTATATAATGAAATAATCATACAACTCACCATAATGCAGAATCAGTGAGAGTCCTTGAGTTTGTTTTCCTGCAACTAGACAGTCCCATCTGAGAGTGAAGGGAGACAGTGACATCTGAAGTGTGTTGTTTACGTCCAGTCTACTCCATAATCTCATTTTGGTGGCTGTCACTGCAGAAAACCCTGCTTCACAAAGATAGGATGTTGGAAATAGAAGCAGGCTTTTCAGTGCTTTTGTGGCAGTCTCAGGATATTCTGCCTTGACTTTAATCCAGAATGTATAGAGATTTGTCTCAAACATACCTTTAAAAAATCACTACCTCAGCTCCACCTCAGATCCTCAGGCATTGGATTCTCAATAAGGAGTATGCAGCCTAGATCCCTCACATGTGCTGTTCACAATTGCGTTTGCACACCTATGAGAATCGAATGCCTCTGCTGATCTGACAGGAGGTGGAACTCAGGCAGTGATGTGAGCAATGGGGAGCGACAGTAAACACAACATGAGGCTTCACTTTCTCCCCAACCACTCGCCTCCTGCTGTGCGGCCCAGTTCCTAACAGGCCGCAGTTTGGTACCTGTCCGTGGCTTGGGAGGTGGGGACCCCTGCTCTAAAGCAGTCCAGGTTTTTAAATCCCTAACTCTTTAAAATGCAAGAGGCAATTGATAGCTACATCTCTGAGGTCTACAGGAAAATAATGTTAGAGTCAACAAGTCTTAATTTTTTTTTTTAAGATCTATTTTTATTGTTTTTTGACAGAGAGAGAGAGACAGAGAGAAGAGGGAGGGCCCAGAGCAGTCTCCATAGTCGACAGCATTAGTTTTCCATATAGTTTCACTCCACAGGCGGGCACAGGGCTGCACAGGGCAGGAACTGGGCCAGGAGCCTCCCCCATAGGCACCAGCAAGAACTGAACAGGGGACACACCCCAGTTCAGCATGTGGGTTCACATGGGCCAGGCCGGGATTTGATCCTCAGGCTCCGGGGCTGCAAAGCGAGCACTTAACCCACTGGGTCATCCCAGCTTCCCCAAGTCTTAATGTTATTCTTACACAAACCTGTGTTTTAGGAGAGGATGACCTTGAAAGTCAAATTTGTTTTTACTTTTCTTTATTCTTGCATTGTAATAAAATGTTAGGAAACTGGCATTAACTGGAGAACAGATCACAGACTAAAAGAAAAATTATGTGTATTTTGAACAGAGACTTTCAGACAGCAAAGTCATGGCTTAGTGTCTATATTAGATCCTCCCTGAATTTAGCCTTTAGGCAAACAGTTTATTAAAGGACTCTAAAAGCATTTGGCCTTTATGTGAATGAGAGGAAGCTCTACAGAATTTCTAACTATAATGAAATCATAAGGGTCATAAACCCTTATGCTGTAGACATTAATTAACAGCAGCCTACCCCACAGGAGAGTAAAGTACAGGGATAGCAGGTGTGTTTGGGGGAGGTACATGAATGCCTGGAAGCAGCTGGATAGGGCAGCTTTTGGACTGAGAACAGAGAGACAAATCTCTAGTATGGGGGCAGTTTGGCACTCCTTTGACCCCCACATGCCTTAATTGGACTCCCTGGTTTCTTATAAATTTTACATCTTTTAAAGAAACTAGGTTTGTTTCCCACTCCCTCCCCTCCCCCATGCCGGCTCTGGACATTATTTGCCTTGAGGCAGAAGAGCGTTCAACACAACACATGATCATATTTAATGGTCTCCAAAATTACTTCTGTGAAATATCCACCTACTTGCCACAGCTAGATTTACTGCACTGCCTGGAAATAACAAATGTAATTACTTCAGAATCAACATAATATGAGGCCAGATTGCCTTAACATTCCTTTTGCTTGAGTGGAACTTTATATGAATGAGAACCAGCTGTCTGTCTGTCATCATGTGCATTTGGTCAGCTTCCATAACTGATGACAGATATGGCTCTTTTGGAAAATACTTTAAAGTCACATAATTGTTAATGGTCATTTTTTCTCTGACAGATTTAATATCTATAATGAATCATGTAAAGCACATAAAGATATATTACCTGAAATAAAGAGATAACTTTATGTTTTTCCAGTGGTTCTCTCTCCAGAATAGTTGTCCCCAACCTAATGTGTTGGATTTCTTTAATGAAAGGAGTATTAAGTTCTTTTTCAAGAGGAGAAAATAAATAAAGTTTGTGACTTCATAACTAAATATATTCCCTAGTGCAACCTGGAGCTTTAGATGGCAAGAAGAGTTTCAACGTGTGTGGGGTGTGTGTGTGTGTGTGTGTGTGTGTGTGTGTGTGTGTGTGTGTGTGTGTGTGTGTTCCGGAGCTTCCCACATTTTCACCGGAAACAGCCCAGGGAGACCCCTTCATGGCAAGTGGAGGGGAAAAGTAACTGTTCTGAAATCCACCCAGTGTTTTCTCCATAACAAAGACCAACACTTCAGGGGAAGGACTTCACCAGAGCCCTACCCCACCCTGAGGCCAGGAATTTGTATCCACACAAAGTAGAGTGTGGAGCTGGCAGGAGGGGACATTAGGGAGTTATTGAAATACCCATGGGAGCCAAAGCTGCAGAGTTGTTTCCTTCCACAAAGAGTCTAGAAAAGCCTGTGCCTAGAGGATAGGAAGAAGGAAAGCCAAATAGCTAGTTGGCTAAAAAAAAGAACAGTTTATAGTTGTGGACAGAGAAGGAAGAACGCGGACCACCTCTCTGAGAGTGAAAGAGCTACAGATGTCCGGGACGTGAGAGAGCCCACCACGCCCACAGCTGATTCACTAGTCACAAACCGCTTTTCAGGAGTGCAGGACAAGGTAAGCCCCTTGGACCAAGAGTAGGGGATTCAGTGACCCTGGGGATTCAGTCAAGGGCATCAAGGGAGACCTTTTCACCCTGACCAAGGTAGAACGAAGGAGAACCTATGAAGAATATGTTTTTAAGATTTAGTTAATTGTTTTGACAAAGATAGAGACAGAGAGAGACAGAGAGCAGGGGAAGGCCTAGAGCATTCTCCACAGTTAAATCACTTTGTTTTTTGTTTGTTTGTTTTCAATATAGTTTCATTCCACACAGGTGGGCATGGGGCTGTGCCAGGCAGGAACTAGGCAGGGGGCCTCTATCATGGGAGGCATGCCCCAGTGGGAACTAAACTGGGGTTGGAAGCACAACCCAGTACAGCATATGGGTCTGCAGGGGCTGTAACTGGGCCCTGTATACCCCAGGGCTACAATGCAAGTGCTCAACCTGCTGAGCCATCCCCGCTTCCCCATGTGGAGTATTTCCCCATTGTGCCAATACTTCACCACACTTCGCCAATGTCCCTTACCCAAATGGCTATATGATTCCAGAACCTGGAGTACTCTCAGCCCTCCTCAGTGTAGCTATGTGGGCCCAAGGTCACAGCATCACCTGGCCACATATCCACATTGGGAGTCATCCTTCCCTTCCCTTCAAATCCCCTCAGATTATGACAAATTTATTGGAATGTTTGTTATAGCTATACTTCCTATGGATCAATGCTCATAGGTTGCAGAGAGACTGATGATGCCCAGCCCAACACTAACAGATCCCACCAGTCCCTGGGAGACTGCTGATCTTGACCCCATAGCTCTTCAAGCATTTCCTTGAAAGTACCTACAGCATCTATAAAACTTGTATTTTACCAGTCAGGTGATACTTTTATTTTTAGTTTCTTTTTTTTTTTAGAAGATCCAGCCACAACACTTGTATTTTCTCAGTCAAATTAGTCAAAATTATTTGTCCAGGCACAGCCTAAATGACAGAGAGGCCACCTCACAGCATTCAGAACACTGTCTGGGAGAAAGATTCTCCTGGACCAGGCAGCCCTGCAATTTCTGTGGCAACAGGGGGAGATTCATGGGCTGCCCAAGCTTAATGTAGCCTCCAGAGCCCAGGAAATGAGACACAGAGGACTCTCACTTTTAGTAAATTCTGTGCTCATTTATTTCCATGTCATGTTTGCAAGACATAAAAATGCTTGTTTGCACCTGAACTTCAGAGACAGCATTGCTCTTTCCACTGGGAACTGCACAGATGGCTTTACTAAGATGTTTGTTTACTAGGAATGAATGCATGAATGGATGAGTGAATGAATGAATGCATGGATGAATGGATGAATCTCAGAAAACAATTTTACATGCACAGTTGTACTTTTTTTACAAAAAATTATTCGCAAAAGGCCTCTTCAGGCAGAGAATATTTTAATTTTTCACTTCTTATATTTTTAGTAGAAAAGTATTTGAAGTTTGAGAAGCAAAGAGAAACATATGGGGACCATGACAACACAAGCAAGTGTTGACCTTCATATCTCATGGTCTCTCTGACCTAATTCACTCAACTCAGAATAGAGGGTTAGAGTGAGAGGATGTACTACTGTCCTAGGGCTACTGAAATAAGTTACCACAAACTTGGTAGCTGAAAACAGAAGTTGAATTCCTCACAGTTCTGGAGGCCAGGAATCTGAAATCAAGAAGTCAGCAGGTTATTTCCTTCTGAAGACTCTAAGGAAGCTGGCACTCCATACCTCTCTCCTAACTTCTCAGTGGCTGCAGAAGATCCTTGCCACTCACTCCTTGGCGTGCAGATGCATCCTTCCAATCTCTGCCTCTGTCTTCACTTGGGCTTTCTTTCTGTGTCTCAAATCTCCCTGTTCTTTCTCTTGTAAGGCACCAGTCATTGCATTTATGGCCCATCTTAAACCCAGAATGATGTCATCTCAAGATTCTTAACTTAATAATGTTTGCATAGACCTTGTCTCTGAATAAGGTCACATTTTTAGGGCTACCTTATCTTATTCAACCCACTAAAGAGGTAAGAGAGTATGTTAACTATAGTTGATACACCAAGAGGGTGTAGTATAGGCTTCACCTCTAGTTCACACTGGCTCCCAGGATGAGGAAAAATTATTGTAACAGTATACTGAATTGCCTACACATATAACCTCTCTCTCTCCTCCCCTCTTCTCTCTCTCTCTCTCTCTCTCTCTCTCTCTCTCTCTCTCTCTCTCTCTCATGCACACGCACACATTATAGTGGGTTTTGGAAACTATTCCAGGGACAAATAATGTAGAATTTCATTTCCAAAGATGAAATTAAACTAGATAGATATGTGATGCTAAATTGGGGCAACCTCAACTCTTCCTCTTGTGTTTCACCTTTACATGACTACGGTACTCGACACTTCTGAACCAAGATGTGTGAGAGTTTTTCCCACACAAAGCAACTCTATGACATCAGCTGGGTATCCTACAATTTAACTCAATTCTGACTCTACCTGGAGACACTACGTCAGATCCCACAGGTTAAGAGCTTGGGCCCATGAGACATCCCCCAGGTTAGATGTCAGTCATAAGTTGTAGGTCCTCAGGTTACCCACAACTTCTATCCAACTTGACTACAAATTGGAGGTTCCCATAATACCTCCCCATTGGGTTTGATTATTTACTACAACAGCTCACAGAACTCAAGGAAACTCTTACATTTACCAGTTTAGTAAAGAATACAACAAAGAATATCAAACTCCAGATGAAGAGCTACACAGGGTAAGGTCTGGAAGGGACCTGAGTGCAGGAGCTTCTGTTCCTATGGAGTTGGGTTTTGCCACCCTCCTGGTATATAGATGTGTTCACCATTAGAAATAATACATTTCTCTTCCATTGCAATTAGATGCATATAAAATAGCCAGATTTCTATGTGCAGATGCAATGTGCAAATTATTATTGAAATTTTCATATAGTTTTTTTTTGACAGTTATAGGAAATAACCAGACACACCTAAGTATGGTTTCTGATAGTAACCTGATGAAGAACCACAAAGAGTTACAGTAAGCATTCAAGATCAGACATTTTAGTCATATTATTTATAACTGTCACAACCACATGGCAAAATAGGGACTATGATCCTATTTTCTAGCAGCTCTTTGAACCCCACACTATTGGGATTTTTCAGGAGGATACCTCATATACGGATGATCAATTACTAACTCCATTTTCAGGCCCTGTCTCTTTTCTAGAAAACAGGGTATATGGCTGAAAATTTCAAGCTTCTGATCATGGCTTGGTCTTTCTGGTGGCCAGCCACCATTCAGGAGCCAACCAAGAGTCACCTCATTAGAACAAATGATGATTCTATTACCTAGGAATTCCCAAGAATTTTAGGAGCCCTGTGTCAGGAGTAAAGGGTAAAAGACCAAATATTAGAACAGCAGTTGTTCCTACTACTCTTATTTCTTAGGAAATTACAAGGGTTTTAGGGGTTCTGTGCCAAGAATTAGGACAAAGATCAATACACATATTTTCTATTATCTCACAGATGGTCTCTCCATCATAATAAAAAATGGCAGCTGTTTAGTTGCATCATTAGCAAAGCAACTCAACATGTTAAGTGCCTCAAAAACATTTGTTATTTAAAAAAAAATTAAATAGCCTGTTACCCTCAACTTGTTCATATGATTAGTTTATTAAATAAACTAAATTTTTGCCTGGTTTGAGGCTAATTCTTATGAAATCTGAATGAACTAAGTGTGAGTTGATTAAGTACCCTAGTGCTGAATTTACCCATCAATAAATATCTAAATAATATTTAATATCACCTTTTTAGCCTTAGAAGTCAATGTTTGATTGTGCCACTGATTCAAATGACCTCTAAATAAAAGAGAGAAACCAACTTCATCAGTTAAAAAATTAGGGCAACATTATTACTGAAATGCTTACCACATGTTCTTATGTATAAAATACTGAAAATGATATAGTTGGGAGGATTATTTTTTATATTCAGAAATTCCTTACAGTTGATGTCACAGTCTTACTGAAATTTATATTTTGACGGTGATATTATTTTATTTTTAAAATAGATTAGATAAATGATATGTAAAGCTAGATATAAAAAAGGGAATCTATAAACTTCAAGGTCCTCTGGAAAGGAGTCATAACTCTCTCAGCAAATGTGGTGAGTTAGCATATACGTATATACAGGAAACAACTACGCAACATTACAAAGAATTCAGTCAAAAGTGAATTCCACCCAGTTGACCGTGTGCCAAAGCCCTAATGGTTTATTTTAATACAATACAGGCTATATCAAACATCCTCAGAATCTAGACCAAAGTACATAAGAATTGAATGATTTTGACAAAATACAAGCTAGGGAATATTCCTTCTCATAATTTTTTACATTAGTCACCCTGGTATAATGCAAAATGGGAGAAAGCCAGGATGGCTCAGCAGGTTGCATGCTCACTTTGCAGCTCTGGGGTTCGAGGATCAAATCCAGGCTCCAGCCTGTGGGGATCCATATGCTAAAATGGTGTGTGCCCCCAGTTCGGTTCTCGCTGAGGTGATCTCCCGCCCCTGGCATGCCTCCCATGTGAAAGGCCCCCAGCCGGGTTCCTGCCCTGCACAGCCCTGCACACACCTGTGGAGTGAAACTATATTGAAAACTAATGCCATACAACTATGGAGACTGCTCCGGGCCGTGCCCCCTCTCTCTGTCTCTGTCTATCTCCCTCTCTATCAAAACAATTTATAGATAGATAGCTAGATAATGCAAAGTGCCTCTAGGATAATACAAACTTCTACCATCTCAGTCCTGCCACTTATTAGTTGCATGACCTAGAAGACAAATCTCAATAATGGACACTAGAGCTTCCTCAACTGAACAATTGGATCATAGTTTCCATCTTGCAAGTTGTTGTGAAGGTTATACAAGTAATATGGGTAAAAATGTCTGATATTGAATGCCAACTGTTATTCTTTTTTCTTTTTTAATATTTTATTTTATTGTTTAAGAGAAGCTGAGAGGGAGGAGAGAAAGAGAATGAGAGAGAGAGAGAGAGAGAGAGAGAGAGAGAGAGAGAGAGAGACAGGCCCAGAGCTGTCTCCATAGTTCTACATCATTAATTGTGACATGGTTTCATTCCACACAGGTAGATGTGGGGCTGCACAAGGTGGAAACTGAACTGAGGGCCTCCCACATGGGAGGTGAGAAATGTTGCCACCATGCCAACCTAGTGGTTACCAGCTGCTCCACAGTTTAGCATATAGGTTTGCACGGGGCGGGGCTGGAAATTGAACACCAGACCTCATGATTTCAAGGCAAGTGCCCAACCACTAAGCTATCCTGGCATCTCCCAACTGTTATTCTTAGGCTGTGGTTTTTCATTAGTTAAACATCACACACCACACTTAGGTGTGTTTGGTTACTTCATATAACTCTGTGTCAAACAAAGAAGTGAAAATTTCAGAAACAGTTTGTAGATCACATTTGCACATAGAGATGAGGCTATGTTATATGTACTTAACTGCAATTAGCAGGAATTGTGTGCTTCCTCACATGGCAGACACGGAGATGTGCCATGAAATTTCTACTTCCAGAAAGGACCCACTGCCCAGCTGAGAGGAGTGCAGTGGGTTCACAGCCTCCAGCTGTTAGTCTTTCAGGGTCTGTCTGTTTCTGCTTTCCAGCTGAGGTCACAATGTTTGTGGGGTGACCCAGAGCCATTGCCTGAGGCAGACAGGGATAGTCAAGAGCAGCCTCCAGCCAATGACTGAACAAAGCTGGGATACATGGGCCGCCAGTTCCCTCCAATGGGCAAGCTGTGCTCCTGAGCTCCTACGAGGTTGCTTGCCAGAGGCTCTGCCAGGTTGGCGTGGCCGACTGACAGCATCCCCAACCCAATCCTGCTTCCTCTAATTTCCATTCACAGGTTTACACCCCAATACATATTTTATGCTTCTGACTGCCTCAGCAGCTCTTCCAGAAAACCCAAATTGTAACACATAAGCCTTTAGAAGATTTATGTCATTAAACAATCAGAACAAACCCTAATAGAAGAATCAGTGGAAATGCAGGGGTTCTTTATTATATTGTCTAAAACCTCCCAGACAGGTATCCTCTATTCTTTCCCCACCCTCTCCAGTTTTGTTGAAATATAATTGACATATGACAATGTATAAGTTTAAGATGTACAACTTGGTGATTTGATACATTTATATTCTGCAAAATATTTACCACCATAGCATTAGCTAATGCCTCCATCACGTCATACAATTACCATTTCTTTTCTTTTCTTTTTTGGTGTGGTAAGAACATAAAAGATCTACTCTCTTAGCAATTCTCAAGTATATAATACGGTATAATTAATTATAATCACCATTCGGTACATTGGATTCCCAGAACCTTATAAATGGAAGTTTGTACCTTTTGACCAACATTTTCCCTACCCCCAGCCGATTCCTAGTAACCACTACTAGATTCTAAATTCATAGCTTCAGTCTATACCCGTAAGTGTTAAACCAATGTTAATATTTGTGGAATTTGTTTTCCTGTTTGGTCTAACATAAATTTGCTTGTGGCAAGTTAAACCTACTTCTCCATGTATCCACTGTGAAGATAAAGATAAATGCACCTACACTGTGATTCAAGAGATTTAAGCCACTCTTTCACTATCAATTAAGATTTGCAACTTCTTTAAACATCCCTCTGAGGTCTTATTTTTCAAGCTATTAATCACTTTTATCGCTTTTCTCTGAACCTTATCCAAACTCTCTGCCCTGCATCTGTGTTCAGATGCAGAGTTTCAAACTCATAGCAGCTCACTAGTAAGAAGCTGACTGTAGTAGAATACAAGAGAACCACTTACTGGCCATAACTCTACTTAAAAGAATTAACTATAAAGACCAGCAACACAAGTTTTCTAGCTATGCTCACCTTTTATCATTCAGTAATTGCATAATCTGAAGTATTATTTGTTTGTATTCCACCTTGTTATACAGTATCGGTATATTGGATGGCATTATTTAAAATGCACCAAGGGTCAGCAATATATAAAGCATGGCTAAAACTTTATGTTTTCCAACAGTCCCATAATAAACATTTTTTTAATCTTCCTGTTAAAATAAGAATTGCGCTTACACCCACATCTGCCCCTCAACGCGATGGTGAAGGACACAGTACAGTATATAAGAACCAACTGCTTATCATCTGCCTCTATTAATCTTTTAAAATAAGTACCATGGACTCTACTTGTAGTCTTTGTTCTTTGAGACAGCTTTCTCAGTCCCTACAGCCTGATGTGACCTGTCCAGCACATACTCCAACAATCCACTCACCTACCCTAAATTCCAATCAAGGATCAGGGAACTGTGATGAAGCCTAATATGCTCACATTTAGCCAGGAGAACAGGCTGGGTGTGGTGCTGTAGGTAGAGCAATAGGCCTTGAAAACGCCTAGGGGAGGCAACACTGTAGTTTCAAAGCAGCAGGGGGTGGGGGTGTGTGGGGGGGGCATGAGCATGGGTGGGTAGCACCTAAATGCAGACTGAGGCTGATGTGTAAGCAGAAGCCAGGTCATGACAAGCCTTCCACATGATGGAGTGCAGATATTAGCCTGAGAACAAAGGCAAGTCACTGAAAGATAATCATAATTTGCATAATTCAAATGATCCCTCTGGCTTTAGTGCAGGGACTAGGTTGCAGGAGAGCAGGACGAGGAACAGAGACCAGTTAGTAGCTTGTTGCAGTAATCCAGACAAGTCTCAATAGCTGGTAGCCTAGGAGACTTATACCTATTTATTTTAAACAAGAGTCATTTACCAAATTTAAATTCAAATGCATATCTACCAGCTCTCACCTTCTCCCAGAAAAGTTTTTAAGCAAAATTGACAGAAAATTTGCAACTCTCCATATGATCAAGGGGCTTCTGACTGTCCTGTGACAGAATGCTTCATCCAACAGCTACATTTTTAACACCTGGTAACACTTAAAGCATTTTAACCATAATTATCATGGAGAAACTCATTGAGTTCCCAAGTGTTGTTGTAGTTCACAGTTCATAGGCTCAATCAATCAATAAGGCAAGCAGTTTTATTTTTGCAACAGGCACACTTACATTTCATAAACAGTGAGCACAAACATACATATAGAAAGAGAATGAATATATGCCAGAAAGTCCACTACCAAGGAATGATGTCATATTCTGCTTATGTTCCTTTGACCATGGGCAAAATCATCAGGCCCTTTTGCTTCTGCCTTTGTTTAAAATAGACTCAGGGGATGAAGGGATGGCTGAGAGGGTTGAGCACTCATCTTGAAGCCCTGGGGTCCAAGGATCGAGTCCCAGCATGGACCCATATGCTGAACTGGGGTGTGCCCCCAGTTCGGTTCTCACCAGGGACAGCTTCCTATGTGGGAGGCCCCTGGCCGGTTTCTGCCCTGTGCACCCCCACATCTACCTGCAGAATGAAACCATGTGGAAAACTGATAATGTTCAACTATGGAGACTGCTCTGGGCCCTCCCCTTTCTCTCTGTTTCTGTCTCTCTCTCTCTCAAAAACAATAAAAATAAATCCTAAAAAAAAAAAAAACACAGACTAAGAGATGAGAAATAGTTTAGAGCCCACTGCATTGGAAGTTTATCTACTGGTCAGGAAATAGTATAGAACTCTTTATACAACATAAAGCTGTTTTTGAAGGGTGGAAAATGAGAGGTAAAAAGCACACGACATGGTATTCTCCTAATGGTTATAACACACACCCACCTCCATCATCACTACCAGTTCACAGACAGATAAGTGCTCTCTTCACTATAGCTAACACAGTGAGGAACTGGGATTTACCTAATGGTTGCCATAGCAACCAACTAATTACTATAAAAAAGAAGAGCCATTAATAAACCATTTAAAAACAGGTAATCCATTTTGCTAAAAGTCCTCTATTATCTAATTGACCCCAAATTAAGTAAATTAACTTATATGCATTACCTAAGCACATATATCCTTTCAACCAAATAGAAAATCATTTTGTCTTGAACTATATACCAAGATTATATTAGTCATATCAGTGTTCTGTGGATTCATAATGTCACTGGTATCATTTGGGTTTTTTTAGTCTTAATAGGTGAGGTGAGTATCTGACTGTATTGCAGCCCAGTTCTATGACAACATGGTGGGGCCTAATTTTCCTACCGGCTAGTGACTCAGAAAGTACAGCCTGTGAATCATCTTGACCATGCTTTGCCCAAAGCCTACAGTTAGGCATGTCTCCTTGACAGGATGCTAAAGAGGTAACAGTTGTCTGCCTTGTCACAGATTTTGCTCAGCTGACTGATATAGGATAAAGCTATGCATAGTTACAGACAAGATTAAATTGTGAATCCCCACTGCTTGTCAGGGAAAACAACCTTTAATTCTTTGTTCTATGGTAACTTGAAGGCTCATTCTTTAGCTTTTCAAAAACTTTGCTGAATTAAGCCTGATAAATGAATTCTGAATTAAGCCTGATAAATGAATTATGTAATTAGATGGTGTCATATTGGTGTCCTAGTGAAATTGCTTTTTACTGAATGTGCTTTAACAATCCTTCATCAGCATAGGTTGAGGGACAAGGGGGATAAAACTCAGTACTATATTTACTCTAAAGAAGTCATCAAATGTGTTTTTTATATTACCCAGTGACCTCTTTAAGAGGACCCAGAGGATATATTTCCCATAGGTTTTAGTGCGGGAAAGAGCTGTGTTCTCTCAGACAATTGGGTTCCTTTCCCTTTCACAGGCACAGTGAATCAAGCACCTGGTAGTGTTCCTGTCTTTGTGTTGGTTGCTAGAAAGATTACAACCAAACGGGTGGTTCACAGATTCATATTTAACTACTCTGTACATTTTTGTTGTATTATAAATCGAAAACATAACTGTTAAAGAAAAGTTGAAAATTCAGACAAGAAAAAAAGTACATAAAAGTAACTTATAATCTCGCTACTACAAGGTAGTCATTGTTAACGTTTTGCTCCATTTCTTAAAGTTTTACTTCTACACACATGCCCTTTGTTTTTTAACAAAAAATGTGATCATACTACACACCACTTTGTAACCTGCTTTTCTAATGAATAATGTATTATAAACATAATTTAGATTTCATTTTTTGTTCTACATTTTCAATGACTGTTGAGAATAAACATTCTATAGATGTCTCAGCATCTATCAATCACTCCCTTATAGTTGAATATTTATGCTCTTTCCATGTTATGTTATACATATGTTATGATGAAGATCTTCATAATAGCATCTTTGATATAATATTTTATTATTTCCTTAAGAATAAATTTCTAGAAAGAAAATAATTAAGTGAAAATATATGCAAAATTATGAGGCTATCGCTAGAAATTAAGAAATTGCTGTTCAGAAAACCTAAGGTTTTGGTCTGACCAGCAGTTTTATTTTTTTTATTTTTTTTTTAAGATTTATTTTATCGATTTTTGACAGAGAGAAACAGAGACAGAGAGAGAGAGAGAGAGAGAGAGAAGGGGGAGGGCCCAGAGCAGTCTCCATAGTTGACATTAGTTTTCCATATAGTTTCACTCCACAGGTGGGCACAGGGCTGCTCAGGGCAGGAACTGGGCCGGGAGCCTCCCACATAGGACCCGGCAAGAACTGAACTGGGGGCACACCCCAGTTCAGCATATGGGTCCGCATGGGCCGGGGCCAGGATTTGATCCTCGGTCCTCGGTCCTCAGGGCTTCAAAGCAAGTGCTTTGCCTGCTGAGCCATCCCAGCTTTCCTCCAGCAGTTCTATTAAATGAAACATTATATCAGTTACAGATGCTGCTCTGTATTGTTTGACAATTCAACACATGTGTGAACACACCACACACACACATACACACTCACTCACACTCACTCATGGAACCACAGACCATCTGTGTCTGTTGTTGGGCTTGTTTTAACAGATACGTTGAGGTAGCCATCAGTTTGCCATGACTTCTCTGATACTAGCCCCACAAGAATGGACCCCACTAGTATGGACCCGTTTTCATGTCTCTGCTTGATGATTCTGGCGAACGCAATTTACGAGTCAACATTTGAACCGAGTTAGGCCATTTTACTCTCTCTTGGAAATTTCACAAAGAAAAGAAGAGACACAGAAACTGAAAATTTTTGGACTTGACCCATGGATTGGAGGGACCCATGAGAATATTTACAAATTCCTGCTGTTGCAATCTTAAGAGTTGCAATAACCTTCCTTTTTCTGAGACATAGTTTTCATCAGTTCCAGCTTAGGCTAAACAGGCCAATGAATAATGATTAAAATAGTAATAAAACTAACATTTATTAGATGCTTATGATGAAACATTCTAAGAACTATGTATTAACTCACTCAGTCTTTCTAACAATCTTATGAGGTAGGTGATATAATTATCTTGATTTTAGAAATTAGGAGACTAAAGCAAAGAGCAGGTAAGTGATTTACCCATTTGCCCAAGGTGATGTTGCTCATATGTGGCAGGTTGGAAATTAGAACCAAAATAATTTGGTTGCAAAGCCCCAGTTCTCGGTTACTACACTGCAGTGGCCACCGACCACTTCTTAGTAAGTAATGAAAACCTCATGTCACCATGCTCAAAGGATCATGTTGTCACCACCACTTGCATGGGCAGTCCATAGACAAATCCTGATAATCCAAGGCTAGCTGTGCCCCCAGAGATTAGCAAACTGAATTTGGGGTAGATGTTCATCAGATTCAGCAGATGGTCACCACCTGAGTGAGGAGCATCACCTGGAACAGGAAAGTGAATCCTGCTCCACAACACTAATCGTATTCTCATTCCAATTGTGGCAAAATGGAGGTCAAATGCAGTTGCCTTTACTTAACATCTTACATAGATTTACCCTCACTGATCCAGGAAATGTGTAATTTAAACCTTGAGGTTGGGATGTTGTAGTTATTGTTGATGTCGTTGTTATGGTTGTTATATTGGGAGATTTATTCAGACCTCCTCAACCAGAATGTAAGAAAAGCTTGAAAAAGAGCCAGAAAAACAGGACCATGCCAAAGGAAGCTATAGATCATCCTATACGATTCTAAGCAATACTATTACCAGGTTTAAAACACACTTACTGAATTGACAGGAAATAAAGTATCAGGCCATTGTTTTCATTTGCACGATTTGTGCTATAATTATTGTAACTATTGAGGTCTTTTGAGGTGAATGTTTTCAGTAGCCAACTTGACATTTCTAGCTGGAGACCAGAAAGGGCTAGAGTAGATTGCGGTGACGATTTCTCCAATGACTCCCTACCACAGGCCCACACTGAACTTGACAACAAATAAAATAAAATAACACAGTGTCACACTAAGAGTCAGGAAACCAGCACTTCTTTAATTGTACCACCCCCTCCAAATGTGGAGCCTCTATATCCCCTCAAATGCCTTCCAAATAATCTGGGAGTCCCCAGGCAGTAGCCTTCTCAACAGTCAGCCACTGTCTCCTCCAGCTTGCAATGGCACCTTAGTATCAGCTGTCATGCTGATGTCCACTGATGGCACCCCTGCTACTACGGACACCCACCAAAGGTGCCTGTGCCCCTGCTCATCCTCACCTCATCTGTGCAGAAGCCACGGGGGCCTGCTCTCCTGACTCTAAGGTTCCCGAGGAGAACGCTGTTTCCTGTCTCTGCAGAAGCTGCCGGCACCAGAGCCACTGCCCCGGCACATCCACTGGGCCACAGAGAGCCCAGATCCGCCGGCCTCTTGGACTAGTTATTTCCTGCATTGTGGCTACCTCAGCCTGAGAATAGCATACCAGGTGACTCCCAAAGTCACCTGCCTTTCCTCTATGGGCCCATTATGTTGGAACCAATTTTATTCATCCCACTTGTGCTATTTCTCTGGAGACCTATGGTCTCTCTTGTAAAGGGACAGCCCCCTCCATTAAACATTCCAGACATGTCTGAATACATGAGTAAACCCTGATTAGGCTGAGACTCTGACTCTTTCTATTACATCTATTATCATTATTGCTATTATCCTATCACCATCATCATCATCATCATCATCATTACGTTAATTATGATGATGATGATGAACTGAGGTCTATTAGTGACATTTACCATATATCAGACCACTTTAGAGAAAATTAGATGCACTCATTACTTCATCTCATTTTTCCAATATAAAAACATTTCTAAAGGCCTCTACTATTTAATAAGCCTAGCACAGCGTTTTTCTTCTTTCAAATAAAATGTAAGGGTTATTACAGACTAGAGAAAAGATCTATGTAATATGCCTAGCACTTTTCCTCGTGTGCACAAACATAATTAATGCTGCATATTAGAAGAGTAATAAGAAAAGAAGCTTCAAAATGGCCTCTTTGTAAGATATTTGGCTTAGGAGCTAAAAAGTCTGTGTTCTAATCACATCTCACCCTTTAACTCACTGTGTGCATTTGAAAAAAGCTCAAAACCACCCCACACTTCAGTTTCCTTATTAATAAACTTATGATTTGCCGGTTGTTTTGAGAAACATTTTGTAGATATTTAATTTCAAATCAAAGTGAGGGTTTAATGAATAATAACTTTCATTCTGATTTTTTCATTATTCCTCAGAAGTTATTTTTAGAAAATCATGTAAGTTTCAGAAAGTTGCTATCAAAGTTATCTGATTTGTGCAGATAAATGCATTGACTGAGAGACAAATATTGATAAGATTTTTAAAGGAAAAGCCCAAAACATCTCATCAGTGTTATTGATAAAGGAAACTATAGATCATAGCAATGAGCAAAATGATTTTCCATCTAAAATGGTATCTATCGATCCATCCATCCATCCATCCATCCACCCATTTATTCATTCACCTAGATTTGTTCATTTCATTTGCACACAACCAGACAACCACAATCATTTCAATCTTATGAATAGTGAGCTGTTACTAAAGCTATAAGAGATGTAGAAACAAATGGAAGACATAAATAAAGGAAAAAATTAGTGCCTTGTTTTTCCTTCATCGCTTCTCCTCCTATGTACTCCCACTCCACTCCTACAGATGTCTATATATTATAGACGAGATTCTTCTGACAGCAATGAATTCATGATGAAACATTTTGTTTCAGCCCCTAGATATTATTTAAACGGTTTTGTGGTATTTGGGATATGACCAAGGCAACTCTTTCCTTTTCTTTTAAAAATCTACATAGTAAGAAAAATGTGTTAGGCAGTATGTTTGAAACTATGGAGTATAAAAAAGGTGAATTAGATACAGACACTGCCTTCTAAGAACTCTAGTACCTGTGAATGTGTTGGAGAATAGAATCTACACATCTCTAACAATGTATGCATGTGTGTACCTGTTGTTACATAAAAAATTACTCCCAAACCTAGTGCCTAAAAACAACAAAGATTTATTATCTCCCAATTTCTGTGGGTCGAGAATTTGGGAGTGGTATATCTAGGTAGTTCTGTCCCAGGGTCTCTCATGAGGTTGAAGTCTGTCAGCTAGGGTGACAGTCATCTGAAAGCTTGACTAGGGTGTCTAGATCTGCTTCCACAATGGCTCACTTACATGGCTGATGGCAAGAGTCCTCAATTCCTACCCAGATGGGCTTCTCCATAGAGCTACTTGAGCATCCTCACAACCTGGAATTTGCTCTCCCCAGAACAAATGAACTGAGAAAAGCAAAAGCCAAAGCTGCACTCTCCTTTATGGTCTAGCCTTGGAAGTCACCCACCATCATTTCCAAAATATCTTGTTGATTTTGTAGGTCAGCTCTCTTTAATGTGAAAAAGGACTACATAAGAGCATGGATACCAGGATCATTCCCTCCAGGTCAAGGTCACATCAATATTTCAAACTTCAACTAAACATCTCAAACTCTTAAAAGTCTCCTTTCTTCTGCAGAATTTCTGGGAGTTTCTAGAGGTGGCCACATGGCACCATTCTCCTGCCTAGTGTTACTGATGCATTACTCCACAAGGCATTGTCACTGAGAAATGGAGTCCTAGAGGCCAAGCCAGGCAGAGTTTGCTTTAAAGTCAAGGGTCCCTTCTCTACTCAGAATCTCCATTCCCCTCTAGTAACCAGGTTTTTCTTCTTGGGAGTGATATAACTTATAATTATATAGATAGATGATAGATAGATAGATAGATAGATAGATAGATAGATAGATAGATAGATAGATAGACAGACACTTTGTCCTCTATTCTAACACATAGCACCTAAACCCATTGGGATTTCCTAAGTGACAAGAGCAATTAAGATGTCTTTTTCTTTTTTAAGGAGTTCAGCTTTGAATGGGAGCTGGTTGCCAGTGAAGCCAACTATGTGATTAAAAGATTGGAACTTTCATTTCCCCACCTCCTGCAAGAACAAAAGGGCTAGAGAGTCTAATCACCAATGGCTAATTTAATCAATCATGCCTATGTAGTGAAGCCTCAATAAAAAACCCAAAAGAAGAGGGTTCAAGGAGCTTGCAGGCTGATGGACCCATGGAGAGGGTGGGGAGTGGTGTGGAGAGTTCATGGAAGCAGCTCAATATTCCTTCCCTAAACTTTGCCCTATGCAGCTCTTCCATCTGGCTACTCCTGAGTTATATCCTTTTACAATAAATCTGTAATCTAGTGAATAAATTGTTTCTCTGAGTTCTGTGAGCTGCTCTGTAACAAATTAATTGAACCTAGAGAGGGGTGTCATTAGAAGCTTCAATCTGTAGCTGGTTGGTCAGATGCACAGGTGACAGCCTAGACTTGCAACCAGTGTCTCAGAATGGGTGGGATGCAGGAGGGCAGTCTCCCAGAACTAAACTCTTAGCCTCTGGAACCTGATGCTACTTCCAGATTGTGTTAGAATTGAGTTGAAGTGTAGGACACCCAGCTGGTGTCTCAGAATTGCTTGTTGGTGGTGGGAAACCATGTGCCCAACCTTGGAATTGGGCATAGAACCCCACTATTGGGGCAAAGTCATGACTCAAGTCCCCCCTCAGCTTGTATTCTCTCACAGAAGGCTCCTCAATCCTCATACAAACAGGCCTGTTTTACTAGTTCACCAGTAAGGCCCATACTAGGCATTTCTACTCTACTCTACCCTTCATGGCATGATATATTTACAAAAATAAAATAGAATTAAAAATGCCTTATATAAGATACAGGAACATTTTGATACATTTGCCCAACCTCAACCATAGGTAAATTTTCATCACCATCGCTCTTGTTTGCAACTAGGTCAAATGAAGTCTGAAGCGCAGCCCATCAGTCACTGGGTGCTAAGCTGTATGATAAACCCTATAGCAACACATGGGTGGATGAATAATAGTCACATAACTTTAATAACTACAGAAATGCTGCCTAATTTTAACACAGAAGCTTTCCCTGAACTCACAAGTCAAAGGGAAGGCCAAAAGCAAACTCTAAGGATTAATGTGGTAAACTTACCTTTATTTTAATTATCTCCTCTCCTTATGAAAAAAAAGGGGGGGGTTCTTTTTAGTCATCTACTTAGGTATTGTCAATAAAGCCTGAATTTGAGCAGAAAGCTGGAGTGAACTACAGGAAACTTTACATTGCCACTGGAGCCTTTAACAGAATGTGTCCCATGTTAGTCCTTCTATCCCTGATCAACAGCTCATTGCCTTAAGTCAAAGTTTCTGTCACCATGGACACCAGAAAACACCCAGTATAGAAGTAAAATGGCTCAAGATACTCATTTGGGGGGGTGGGGGGAGGAATACATTGAAGAGTAAATAGTAAAGCATCCCAAACAATTATAAATGAGGCAGATTTCCATCTGATTTTCAAAGTTTTACCTAGTAGAAATTCTCATTGATAGGACTTGTTAAAAATATGAATTTCTGTATTCAGATTTGGAAACTGTCAACGTTCAGCGTTATCATGGCAGAAGTCTTGCTTTGCTTTGGCAAGACTTTTCTTCACAACAATAATAAAAGTCAACTGTGCTACTAAGATTTTTTTCAGTCAGCAATGTTTCAATACATTAAATGGTTTGAGGAATCACATCAAACCATTAACTCCATTGTTGCCATCACAAATTACCACAGGTTAATGGCTTAAAACAATGCCCATTTTACTATCTCACAGTTCTGTAGGTCAGAAGTCCCGATACAGCATGGCCCAGCTGGTTCCCCTGCTTTGAAGATCACAAGGCTGAAATCAAGGTGTTGGCATGGCTGCGTTCTTTTCTCGAGACTGGGGATCAGTTCACTTCCAAGTTTACTGAAGTCATTGGCTGGACTCCGTCCCTTGTTTTGTAGAACTGAGACTCCCATCTCTGGGCTGATAGCTGAGAACTGGCCTTAGCTCCTAGGATCTCTGTCATCCTCTTTGCCATCTTCTGCATCATCAAGTCACCTGACTTTCTCTTCTGCCTTTATCTGGAAGAATGTTCTGCTTTTAAGAGCTCATGTGATTAAATGGGGCCCACCTGGATAATTCAGGGTACTTTCCCTATTTTAAAGTCAGCTGGTTAGTTACTTCCATTGTATCTGCAACATCTCTTTTGCCCTGTAGGGTAACTTATTCACAGGTGTGGTGCCAGAGAGTAAAGGTCATGGGGCCTAATCTCTGCCTATCACAGGGGAGAAGAGTGTGGAAGAAGAGTTTTCCCTTTGAAATAAATATTTCTCTATTACTTGGTCATTTTTCCTTATTACAAGCAAATATTCATTTTATAGTTTTAAAATGTCTTTTAAAAATATTTAAATAATCATCTGTTTTCAAGTATTATCTTTTTATCAGAATACCTCATTTATAAATAACATAAATTGCACTCTTATCTGTTAGTTTAAATAAGAAAATCTACTAACTATCATTGTTTGGCTTAGTTTGATTTTAAAAGGACACTTTAAAGTTATAAATCATATCTGTGAGGTTTTCAAAAAAATTTATTTTCTCAAAATATATTACTGGGCATCACATACAAAATTAAAAATATATCTCTAGATGTGATCAAACATGATTATGAAAAGAAAAATAAAACTATGCAACTAGTTAAATAATCAAGATTTTAAAGCATGCATTATGTTCTCTTAGCACTAAACATCATGAGAAACACAGAAGAGAGAAATTACTCCACATTATTTGAAATATTACTGGAAAAGATAAGAAATACAAAACAATAACAACATACTCTCCTGGGTTATGTACAATTTGTACATTTGAACTTTGGGAGAAAGGGCTACCACTGTTGAAGAGGGAATGTGTCCTAAAAGAGGAGAAATTTGAATTCGGTAATAATGTTGTCTTTTTGGACCCCTGTCTATCAACTCACCCTTCCCAAGGAGGAAGTCTGGTTCGAGCCTAGCATTCTAAATCCCAGGGGAGGTAGCAGCTGCTGGGTCACTATGTTCCAACCTCCTCTTATCACACTAGGGCAAATTCCTCAGGGCTATGACACAGACAGCTGTGGTGGCAACCCATGCAAATTACAATGGACTGTGCTATTCCAGGTCAAAAAAATCAGAAATTGCCACAATAAACTTATTTCCTCTTCCATGTGTTATTTAGTGCTCAGGGATAAAATGTGAACTATGCAGGATTTGGAACAGCAGCTAAAATGGTCAACAGCCAAATATTTTAATTCTATCATACTGCATTATAACCTTTAAAATATCATCAGTTTGGCCTTCAGCCCTTCAAAACTGACTTACGGTAGAATGCTGGCAGTGCATAAAGATTGTTACTGCACCACTTTTCTTTTCGCATTCTAACGAGGATTCCCCAACTTCCTGAAAATATATATATTTTTTTTAGCGATTTAAAATAATGTCTCCAGAATGTTAAAAGACTGCCTCAGACAATGTCCATCTCTCTTCATCAGGGATCAAACACATAATTTGACTTGAACTAGAAATGCTATTTTTCATAATCCATCCCAGAAAGGTTATTAGCCAAAGTCAAATACATCAATGCCTGCTATTTTCAATTCCGTTACATTTGCCAAAATTCTGAGTAAATTTAATAGCAGAGCACAGAGTGCTGCTTAAGAAATCTGGAATCTGAGACCAAAGCATACTGGGTATTTTGTCCTGTCAGAGTATTATTACTATTAATAACAACTTTATGATTAAATTAATACGTGTTCAAATATTTGGTCTTTTTTTTAAGGTTTGTTTGTTTCTAGCACTCTGCTATTTAGAATACCTTACTGCACTTTACATAGAAATATGTGGCATAGCAGTTAAACATTTTCTAGCATTAGAAAGAATGGAAAGAGCATCAGTTTGGGAGACCCACGTTAACTGGGCTCAAAAGTAACCTCCGTCCCTCACAAGCTATATAATACAAGACAGTGGATAATTCAACTAACTTCTCTGGGCCTTAAATTCTCATCAGTAATATGGGATTAAAATATTTATTTCTTGGGTAATTATTACTCAGCTAAAGAACTAAAATAAATTAAGAAACACAGCAAAAACTTAAGTAAATGGGGAAGCCGGGATGGCTCAGTGGGTTAAGCACTCACTTTGCAGCCTCGGAGACCGAGGATCAAATCCCGGCCCTGGCCCCTGCAGACCCATATGCTGAACTGGGGAGTGCCCCCAGTTCGGTTCTCACTGGGTGAGACCCCAGCCCAGTTCCTACCCTGTACAACCCCGCACCCACCTGTGGAATAAAACTATGTGGAAAAACCAATGATGTACAACTATGGAGACTGTTTTGGGCCCTCCCCCTTCTCTCTGTCTCTCTGTATCTCTCTCTCTCTCTCTCTGTCAAAAACAATAAAAAAATAAATAAAAACTTAAGTAATGCTGTGATTTCTCTTTTATAGAATAATGACATTAAAACTCACATATTGAATTACGTAGCCAAAAATTTACAACAAACAAATAAGGATTCTAGGCTAGAATTTAGTTTTTAGGAGGTGAGGGGTGGTCCTAGTAAAACGAGATATATACCATATAGATATATACTGTGTGTGTGTGTGTGTGTGTGTGTGTGTGTGTAAAATGTGTTCTTTCACAGGCAAACAAAGTAAATAAGTGGGAGAGATGAGCAGATTGAAATCTGGTGTCAATATCTATTTTCTTACTCCTGACATCAGGAAAATTGCAGAATCGCTTACACATATAATTTCTATAAGGAGTCATAGATTAGGATGTCATCAGGGGACTACTCTTCTAAGCCTTCCAAGGATGGACATACTTTCAATAGCTTTCTTATAACTAATTTTACTCAAAGTAGAGAACCACGTGTATCCTTCCCCAGTGGCAAAATTACCTCCCTCCCACAAATGAGTCCCCTCTGGGATCTCATGTGAGCAAAAGAGATGATCAGGAAATACAGAGAGAAAAATAGGCTACTTTGAGACCTAATGTAAGCTCATTTTCAGGAACTATGAAGCATGCAATGCCATCATAATGTAAAATGCATTAAACTGTCAAAGTGAAGTTCCTGTCTTCAATCATGTAAAGTCCCTCAAGATTTCTGTGGTAAATTTTGCATCAAAAAATATCCTGACTCCCTCCCCCACGCCCCCCATGGGGGGAGGGGAGGGGACAAGTTGCCTTAGGAAGAAGAACAAGCCAAAATATTTTAATAAAATCTGTAGCACATGAACAGACACCAAGTGTAACTGCAAAATCTTTTCTTAAATTAAATTAGATTTAAAACCAAGTATTTCATAAATGTTGCCATAAGAAATTCCATAAGTACTATTAATCAGATATTATTTTGCTTAATAACACAAAAAATCAAAATATAGTATTAGGTATTGATGATCAATTGTTAGGATTTTCATGTTTCAAGCCCAGTGTTGAAGTTATTAGATAAAACTGATCATTTAAGTAGGCTATGCAAATATCCTTAGAAATGGACACATGTCTCCATCAGACATTTTGGATTTGATAAATATTTGTCCTCTTTTTCTTTTAGTATTAGTGAAAATATACTGATAACAACTGTTTAGAAATTTCTAATTTCAGATCCCATGGGCTTTTAAAATCTAGAAATTTTCCCTTTATTAATAAAATTTACTGATAAAAAAGCATACTTTCTGCTTTCATAGATAAAAACTGAGTAATTTCTTGTTTTCTCCTTTTCTTCCTACCTCTCCTTCCTTTTTATATTTTTATTATTACTTACATTATTATTATTATTATTATTGTCATATTTAGGCCAGAGCATGATTATGAGAACTTGAGTTCTAAAAATTAAACAAAAAGCTCAAGGCTTTGCTGAACACAAATTCCCACACCCTCTCCATGCTATATTCTTCTACCTCTGGTTTAAAATTCTCTTAAAGGTCTTTATCATCTATGGGTAATGACAGAAAAATCACTCATAATTGCTGAGCCACAGAAAACTGAATGGAAGTATCCAAACATATTCTTTGTCAACTATGGGAAATCCTAAGAATATTGTGTTCAATGACCATTTTTCAAACTTCATTGATTTTGCATTCATGCACAATTCACAAGTTCTGTATTTTGTCTCAGGTCTACAAATTATCCCCTATTCTTTATTAATAAGAGCTCATTTGAAAGCTGAAAACCAGGTGTCTAAAACCTAAAGACAGTCTGAAAAGAGTAAAAGGATATTATCCATGGGTTTAAGAAGTTAAACTATTTAGTTACAAACATGTTAATAAATTTTTGTTAAAATCAAGAGGTAATTAATTGAGCGTCTTCATTTTTTCCCCTAAATTTCTAGCAATATGGCCTGTATTTGTAGAAAAAAAATGTATCATCTGCTGAAGTCCACAAACTTAATCATTTATGGTACTATTGACAAAATAAGAATAAATACAAAGACATCAGCCATATTACTAAGCACAAAACAAATCATTCATAACTTGCAAGCCAAAGCAATTGCTTTCCATCTATAAATGGAAATGTATTACATTACAGAAATTTCCAAACACTTTTTAAATTGTAAATATCTGTTTAAGTGAAATCTTAGAACTCTAATAATTAAATGAATTCAGTCCAGATGTGTTCATTAAAGTGGGCCCCAATGCAAAAGGCTCAACCTTTCCCTCACCTTCTACACATTGCTTCTGAAGCACCTCCATTAATGTCTAGAAATCAGCACTGAGAAGACCCGCAGTCTAACGTGAAGATTCTGAAGACCTGAAATCTAATTCTATAACTGCCACCACAAAACATTCAATAGGTCACTCAATAGCTAGATAATTTCAGTTTACTTCTAAAAGTCAAACTCAGATTTTTTTTTTTTGTACATAGTCTTAAAGTTCAAGTTTTTCTTCCTTTCTCTTACTTCAAAAACACATATAATGTTTAAGAAACTCAACACTAATAGAATTGTACTATTTTTAGTGTAGACCCACAAAATTGATTACTGTTACAACTAAGTTGTTATTAGACCAGATAATGACCCATTCGGTCCATTAAATACATATATGTATTTCATGTGGTTAGGAACTTGCATGGTGCTAATATCCTCTAGCCTTCATTAAGAAACCCATACATAAAGATAAAAAGAGTATCTATCTACATATAATGATTTTAAATAACAGCTTGCATGCAAAAAAAAAAATTTATTCATGATCTTAAAATAAAAATTATGCTGATATTTATATTTCAAATATCTGTCAATAAATACCTCTCCACAAGCAAACAATGACTAAGTCTCCTTATACTGGAAGAGCAAAGCAAAGCCATTAAAAGAGGGAACACTGAATCCCCTGCTCTCTACCTCAACCTAAATGATTTTTCCCTTAAACTTAAAGAAAAGTGAATGAGGTTGGAATGTCCTGACTAGAAATGTGATCTGTCCTAACTTACAAAAAAATGGTCATTTCAAACCTTCTCCTAGGTTTTTGTGTAGCCTTCAGGGTAATGAGCTCAGCTTCTCATATATTTTTTAAGCAGGAGATTCAAGGGTTTACCCTGGATTTAGAAGATTAAAAAAGCTAGGTCAGGGAGAAATCTCACCTGGATCTGCCATGCTTACTTCAGGAGTCTTTGCAGGTTTTAGGTTTTGCTTCCTGGAATACTTTCCTGCTAGACATGTAACTAAACACCGTTCATTCTGAGAATTCATATTTGTTTGGGGAATGAGTAAGTTTATGCATACACACTTATATTCATTCTATTCAATCATTTCTGACTAAATAACCAAGAACTCTTATTCTCCATCTTCCTATAGAATGGATGTTATAAGGGAACTGGACTGGGAGTCTCAGAATCCACTCTGGATATTTCTACTGAACCAAAATTGCCAAGGCTCATCCTGGACTCTCTTGCCAAGCATGTTTCAGTCCTGGCCACTGGACCTTACTTAAAACTTGAAATCTCTAAGGTTAGGGAAATGAACTGCTGGGAACTACTGGGTTCTGCTACCAGATGAAGGGAAGAGCAAGATCCTAAAGAGCCTAACAGAAAGCAAAGATACATACTGTGTGTAGTAGAAGACTTTTTTTTTTAAAGAAAGAGGTGTTCTTTCTTACAATAAGGTGAACATCAGGTCAAGAAGCAAGATAGGAACTGGGGCATTTGTTTAAGAGACCACTCAGAAAGCATTTAACTGCCTGTTTATTTTTCCTGTGGATGGTAGGAACTCTTACATGAGATACAGAATTAACATTTTTCTCTTCCTATAATGTAACTTCTTTTTAGTTTCTTCAACATGTTAGTCAAGTTATATATGCTTATACAGTGTGCATTTTGGAGGGTGCAAAGCCGAGGAGCAGGGCAGGAAATGGAACTGTGTTCTGGCTTGAATCACACTCTGTGCACGCTTACATAGAAGGAGACTTTTTGAGAGTCGTGTGGTTCCAGATTCTAAGGCAGTGATCAGAGAAAAATAAATGGTAGATGATAATGGAACTGGGACCAACAGGTGAAACTGGTCTTGAAGAAGTAAGTAGAGCAGATGGGTCAAGAGCTAAAGCGAGACTAACTCTCATTTTCCCACATATATGTGAGGAAAGCCACTATTGTAGAGAGAAACTAGTATTTGGGATGGCAAAAGCTTAAATACTGAGCAGACATGGGGCAAGATCCTTGAGATAGAAGGATAGGAAATAAAATTTCTGCCCCACCTTTTTAATATATATTCTAAATCCATATTTGTACAAAGGTACCACAAAACAGAATCTGTTCTTTGGAAGTAGAAAGAAGGAATGGACAGTTTATTAATGAATTATTAAAATTTCTTTGTTAGATTTCTTACAGGCTGACTAAATTATATCAGCCAGGTATATAAGCAAAAATATAGAAATAACAAAAAAAATATTATTTTACTAGAGCAGGCTTTATAAGCTAAACACATATAGTAGATGTGAAAAAACACCAATTGCAAAAACCTCAATTAGCATGCAGACCACAACTAAGTTGGGAAGATACAATTGCAAAACCTATAAAAGCTTTGGTTTTTTTCTCTCTTTCCAGTTTGGCATAAAATACTAAGAATAAGGTAACTTCTATTTTCCTTACCTACAGTTTAGGCATCATAAGATAACTATGAATTATGACCTTATGACCACTAGCTAAAATCAAACAAGTATCTCACAGGCCCCAGACATCCCCTCTGTATCTATTTGTAGACCAGCTCTAATAACATATGTATGTGTTTGTTTGAAATTGTCCCTGGAGCTTAAGTTCAGCTAACTTTTTACTAAGCTTTTTAAAATGAGTTACACTGTCTAAATGGGTTTTGAATCCTTTAAGGAAAATGCATCAGATGAATGCAAACACAGCATAGGGCTAGGAAATAACTATTCATTTAAGGGGTAAGGCAGATCCTGCAGTCAGAATAGAAAAGCCAGAAAGATCCTTGGGCTTTGCCATCGGAAGAAACCAGAGAGGACACCAAAAGTAGGCTGATGCTGGCAACACAGCACCCTGCAGGGCCAGCATGCGGTCTGCCACACAGAAGCCACATCTGTCTGGTTCCGTGTGAAAATGGGGACTCGACTTCATTTCTAAGCCAGACGATTAATAAAACCATGCTCAAAAGAAGTTTTGGGCTTCTTTGAAAAAAAAATGAGTTATATATAAATGCAAGGCAATATCATTCCCAAAGAAGAATAGCAAACTGTCAACATTTTTTAAATATTGGGAAAGTATAAGGAAATGGAAAATCTAGGAGAAATTTGTTTTGTTTTGTTTTGTTTTGTTTTGTTTTGTTTTGTTTTTAATTTATTGTTAAATTTGATGAGGTTACATTGGTTGGTAACAATTAGACAGTTTACAGATGTACAAGTCCACCTCACATCATTCATGCATCGTATTATGTGCCCATCACTCAGTATCAGCTCCCCTTCCATCACCTTATATCTAGTGCCCACTCC